>PVHP010004949.1:22180-68189 GCA_004024765.1 Zapus hudsonius
TCTCTCTCTCTCTCTCTCTCTCTCTCTCTCTCTCTCTCTCTCTCTCCCCCTCTCTGCTTAAAAATGAATAAATAAAATATTTTTTTTAAAAAAGAAGTTAAATAAAGGAATATGAGGAGGCAAGGGTCTGCTTTCAATGGAAGAAGCTCTTTTCTGGATCCGCCTTTTCAGCTGATTCACAAAAGTGGAACAGGAGCCAGCCCCCCATGTGTCAGGAACCTGCAAAAGGGATCTGGGCCTGGAGCTTCATGCTCAAAGAGAAAGGAGGCCCAAGGGTCACCTCCAATCAGAAAGGGTTAGAAAACAGAGCACAAGGCTTGCATTTCGTTCTGGGTGTGACAGGAGGCTATAGGAAGGTTCTGGGCAAAGGAGAGACTGACATAACATAATGCAAAGTGTTCTTGGGCTGCTGAATCATGGATGGATGAGAGGATGGGGGCCTGGCCCGAGAAGGTAGTGTTGAGATGGAGGGAAGTGAGCCACTCAAGAAGGAAAGAGAGCTTTCGGGGATGGTGAGACTCCCTGCTGATGTGGGCAGATGGTGGTCCGATCCTGAGATGTTGAAGACCAGATGTGAGGCATGGAAAGTGTTTGGGGAGCATCTGAAGTGTGAGGTCCTGAGAGAGCAGTTGGTAGCAAGTGGGTAAGGAACATGTCTGTCCTTACAGTGGACGATTCTTCAACCATAAAATCAAAGAGTTATTGAATCATGCTATATGGATGAACCTCAGAAACCTTATGGTAAGTGAAGGAAGCGAGTTGAGAAGACGGCATATGGAATAAATCTCAACGAAATGTCTAGCAAATAACCGAGACAGGGAGGAGATTAGCGGTTGCCTGAGGCAGGAGGTGGGAAGTCACTGAAAATGGGCGCAAGGGATCTTCTTGGTTTTCAGTTTTAAGAAAAAGATGAATGTTGTCTGGTTAAAACAACAGCCAAGGCCAATTAAACATCAGCCTGTATTTTTACCCCCAGGGGAGAGAGCAGAGTGCGGCACCACCAGGTGAGACTGAAGAATCTTGTTTTTATTGAGGTCTGCAGGGACGTGGTGGCGGCGGGCTGGGTGTGGGTGGAGGGAGCCTGCTGGGACTTGGAAGCGGGACAGTCTTGAGGGTGTTGGAGGGCTGGAGGAGGGCACTCTGGCCATGAGGCTGCATGGCTTATTTTTGCTTTAAGGATAGCAAAGCCATGGCCCTGCAGGCCGGCCATGGGGAGGGGGCCCTTTCAGAGCTGCCGAGGGGCAGCGGGGAATGCCCTCTGCAGTGTTGATTCCTTGGCCGAGGGCAGCCAGTAGAGGCCACAGGTGTTGGGTGGGCGTTGCTCTGCCATTTGTTACCAGGCCGCTGAGCAAACTGCCCTCCCTCAGCAGGCCAGGGCTACTCATGGTCCCGTTGCCAAGGCTTTGGGCTTGGCTGGTATTGTGCCCAGCCGGGCACATGCATGTGCGGGCACACAGGCTTGGACCCCACCGGGCACTTGGATGGGCTCGTGGGGCCGGAACACTGGCAACCCATGCTTCCTCCCTCCTCGCCTGCATTTCCCTTTGTGCCTTTCCCTGGGCAGAGCAGGGCCAGTGGGCACTGCACTCAGCAGCTCCCTGCTGCCCGCCTGGCCGGGCCCTCTGTGGACTTTCGCTCTCTAAACAGCTGTCGCTGGCCTCCTATTGGCAATTCCCAGCATGCAGCGGCCCAGAGGCACTCGAGAGCTGCTTTTTGCCTCACTTTTTGGACTCAGCAACCCAAAATCATTCTTTCCTTCCCCACAAATTCTTCGCAGTGAAGAATCCTGGAAAGCTGTCCTACTTGGCAGGAGCAAAGATGACCCCTCAACTCGCCCTTGCTCCTGGGAAATCAAATAGGCGGGGCAGAGCTTGGCAAGCTGGGGATTTGAAATGTGCTGAGGCTGGAGACCCAGGGCTTCCCGGAAAGGCAGCCTTAGAGGGGCTGGGAACATCCGGATGATTTGTAGGCAAGGACCTTTCCACATCTGGAGCAGCAGAAGTGAAGGGCCACTTTCGAAGAACCTTCAGAAACAAATTTGTTAGTATTTTTTCCTTTCTGGCAAGAGGATATTTGCTATCTTCCCAAACCAACAGAAGCAGCCCTTTTTTACACCAAAGTCTACAGACAGGGAAAGAAGTAGGGCATGAATTGAGCCATGGTCCACACCCTTCCTAATCTCTAGGACTCAAGCAGAAGCCTGCTCCAGCCAAAGGCAGGGGGAGGGGATCTACCATACTTCCTATGGCCCAGGTCTCAGGCTTTTCCTTCAGAGGACAGCGGAGGATAGTTTGCCTTTTGTTTTTAACATAAAGCCCTCTGAGATGTTGCCTTTGCTGTAAGCTTGAGGTTTTAATTACTGTGGTTCAAAGAATGTCTGACTTCCCTAACTCAGGTTGACATGACCTTGTGATCTGGAGAAGAGGTGAAATCATGACATCATGTCTAAAAAGATTCCACTCAGGGACACACACCTACTCACAGTTTCCAGGAACCATTGCCCTACAATGCCACGGCCATTTTGGATCTTGACATCCCCGACTGTTGGGTGGCCCATGGATATCCATAATTACATCCTTTTTGTCACAGAATAATTTTGAGGCCAAGTCCTGTGTTGCCAGTGTACATTCATTTTCATGTTGGTTGAAAGGCAGAAAGGGGACATTGGTCTCTGGTTTCTCTTTCTTCCTCTCTGTGGCTTTCTCTGTTTCTGTTTGCCCTGCCTTTCCCTTTCTTTCTTTCCTTCCTTCTGTTTTTTTGTTTTCGCTCTGCAACTGAGCAGCAGAAGAGATGGAAGGCTTAGGCTGCCCCACTTCCCTTGGCTGAGCTGCCCCCATGCTCCCCACTTTGTGCCCCACCCAGCATTTCAGTAAGTCAATACAGATTTGATGTTGTACAAACAAGGTTGGGAAAGCTACGGTTCCTTGTCAGAGACTGTGGGCAGTGCACAGCGGGCCACAAAAATCCACGGAATCCTGTGTAACTCGGATTGTCCTTGGCTTTCTGGATTGGGCAGAAAAAATCGGGAAGTATACCTTACTTTCCTTTTATTCCATTTCTAAAAATTTAAAGAAACAAAAGAGCAAACAAAAGCCAGAAACTATTATGACTTCCTTTAAGTAAACCTTCTAGCTCGGCATCCTCGAGTCCACTCTTGTGGGCTTGAGATTTTTGAAGAGAATTCCATGCTGCCGTTGGCTGTTCTCTGATGAAATCACTTCCTCTCCTACTGGAGGCTCCAGTAGGAAGAGGCACGTTCTTCTCCCAGCTCCCAGCCTCCATCATATTTTGTGTGACCTTCGGTAAATTTCTTAATCTCTCATGAGCTCATTTGCCTCCTCCGTAAATGGGCTCCCTCCTTCTTCCCCACCTCTCAGGGTGGAGAGGAAGTCATCATGCAATGTGAGATAAAGAAATGACCTGGAGCCCAAAACACTATAAAAACAAGGTGACGATGTTGCTATCTTATTTATTCCTAACCTTGAAGCTTAAGGCCCATGGGCACATGCCACACTTTCAGCTTTTGCATTTTGGAAATTCTAAAGCAGACCCATTCATTGGAAGAGCCCCCTCCCTTATGTTCACACATCCTGAAAAAAAAATAACGTTTTGAACAGGAAATGACACGGACTTAGCTAACCAAGTTGATACAGATCCATGATGGGCTGGAGATAATCTTGCCTGCTGTTTCTTTTCAGATGTCTGGTTGTGCTGTCATTTTGGGTCCCTTGTCTGGGTGGCATGCTGTTTGGACTCTACTGTGCCTTTGCCCATGCATGTCCTGGAGCTCGCAGCATTTGCTCAACCTTCAAAATACCAGCAGGGGTTTCCTAGATCCCTTAGATCTAGGCTACAGGTGCAGCAGGCCAGTGAGAGGCAGTGTGACCCCCATTTATGCTGCTCTGCACGCAGCCCATGGGATTCTTGCCTCTGCACAGAAAGTCAAGTCGGGGGCTTTGCTTGTCACTTGTGCTTGGCCAAGTACTCACTTCTTTTGCCCAAAGTTAGAACCGAGCTATTTGAACATGAACTGCCTCTCTGGGTGAGGGGACTTCCTCCTAATCCTCAGAAGCCCTTTGCCCAAAAGCACTGAATCAAGTCCATTTGGGTGATAAAATGAGCAAATTGGCCAACCCAGGCACGTGCATGGCAAGCAGTTATGGGAATGGGGCTGGTGCCTGCGCTGTTTCATTATTCCAGTTGAACAGTGATGTGGTTCCCTTCCCTGGGGCCAAGAATGCAGCCCAGGGAGTGGATATCCTAAAGCAAAGCAAGACACTTTCACCCGACCCCTGTGGCAGTGGGTGGATGAGTCCTTAGGTGGAAAGGACAAGGCGCTCCAAGGCTCCATGACTGACATGTAGACTGGTCTCTGGTTCCCCTCTCCAAGCCCATTTCGGCCTCCTAGAACAGGCCTGTGCCAAAGTGTGGTAATGGAATTGGCAACTTTTTCACCCGAGGTGTTCTTAATTAAAGGACGGAATATAATCATCTCAGGCCACCCAGGGACCCCAAAGAAGCTGCAGCTTACCTCTTGGCATCAGTTTTTTTTCTGAAGTGAGAAAAATAATTGTGTGTCTCCCAGACCAACGAAATCAAGATTAGTCAGGTGAATTTAAAATGCCAAGAGGTATTAGATACTGCCCTGGTACATTGGGAGTTGGACCTTGGAGACAGATTTAAGCCAAAGCTATGATTAGTCACCTTCCCAGGCATGTTTGAAAGTCTCTTGCTTTCATGGACGCCTCTCTCCCTAACCCCCTTCCATCTGGTCTGCAGGATGCCAGCCTCTGATGGGTGTTTCAGGGGTTTCTTAGATATGGATTCCCTCCTCCCCATACTGTAGAATGCATTGTGCTGAGTCAGAGTTGCTTCTGCTTGGCATTGTGGGTAAACTGAGATCTCCTAAAACATCCAGAGGCCTTCAGAATGTGTTGGGAGGGCCAGGGGCTTCTCCTCCAGCTGTGGGTTTGCAAAGCGACTTCCCCATGGGATGTTTACATTGGTTGCTTCTTGATGTCTTTTGTTCCGTTTTCCCCTAGGCCCCCCTGTCTTCCCCCTAAACCACAGAAAATGAGGAGACCTAGGCCTCTTTCAGTGTATAGCCATAGACTCTTTAACGGCTGTATGGAAGCGTTTATTAAGGTACTTGCCGGGGGGCCGTGGAGTCCGCGAATGTACTCAAAGTAATGGCAGCCGCTCTTCCCCTTCGATCCTTGGCAGGCCCCGTGTGCCACCCATGATTCTCAGCCCTACAGGGAGGGAGGGGTCTGACCGGTGAAAGCCAAGGGGGACTTGAGCCCTCAGCACGGTGGTCCCAGCCAGCCACGCCTCATTGCTGCAGGAGCAGTTGGGGAACCTGTTACCTGGCGTCACACGCCCCATGCATGACTGTTTCATGCATGGTTTTAGTTGAGTGTGTGCCAGCAAAACAAAAAGGGGGGCATCATGGCTTTCATCTTCCTTTCTTCATCTGCCCTCCTCTTTCTTGTTCACCCTTGACCCTGGTCACTGTCCATAGCTTAGAAGGCTCTGCTGACCACGCCCTGTAGAGCTCACGTGGGGCCTGGGATTTTTTCAGCACAGAGAGAGGAGGGTGCGGGGTGATTCAGGGCCCATGGGAGGCTAGTGTTGCAGGAACATGGTCTCAGAATTCAGAACAAGAGGATCTGTACACTGGGACCAGGAGAGCCCACAGCTGGCCTAGAAGGAAGGGGTGGGGATCGAGAGAGGAACAGGATGGAAAGAATCCCTGGAGAAGGGGCAGAAGAAGGAGAGAGAGTTCAGGCAGGGACACCTTCCCTGAGTTGGTCTGATGTTTGAAATCTGCAGTCAGTCAGGATACTTGGGAGGGCCTGGCTCTTTGCTGGCAGTATTTGAAAATGGGGTTTTCAATGGAATGGACTATTCTCTTAGTAAAGAGATCCGAGGTAATCTGTTACTCTTCAGAGACACTTGAGTGTCTGCCCCTTTCAGGAGGGAAGCTTCCTTCATATTCTAAATGTGTCACCATTGCCTCAAGTGTCTCGGCCAGTCTCCTTTAAACCCCAGTGCATGGCCTTCCCTTCGTTGGTGCCAAATGTGCATGTTGCCATGGACATCCTGGGCCACTGGAATAAAAGGTCGAAAGTGCCACTTGAAGCTTAGCTTTGTGACATCATCGGAGGTATGAAATGTCCAGAGAAAACATGCCACGTGGCACTGGTCCAAGGACTCTGAGAAGAGTCTCCAAAGAGGGCCAGGCCCAAATCCTGAGTGAGTGTTGGTGGACTAGGAAGGATAAGTCATGTGACTGGGGAAAAGAAAGTTGCTGTGTTAAGCCCAAGGGCATTTCTGGTTTTTTCTTTTGTTTTGTTTTTTTCTCCCTGAGGTAGTGTCCCACACTAGCCTCAGGCTGACCTAGAACTCACTCTGTAGCTTAGGCTGGCCTCAAAACTCACAGTGATCCTCCTCCCTCAGCCTTCAGAGTGCTGGGACTGAAGGTGTGTGCCACCATGCCTGGCTTGCATTTCTGAAGTTCAACAGCACCTGTGCACCTACTGTGTGTTAGCTTCTCAGCAGTGCGCTCAGCAGGTTGCCTCAAGGATCCCATCGGCTCCAAGAATGGAATGGCAATACAATTTATCCATTGTCTCAACTATCGTGAATGGAACTAAATTTTCCATTAAAATTCTCATGGTGTCTGAACAAACACTGAACTAAAAGTCCTCCGCTTTGAAGACTCATACCTGTGAAAAAACATTTTCAGTCAAACAATACCACTGGGACGGCACGGTTATGATGGCTTAGGAGGGAAAAGGAAGCAGCCTCAAGCAAATTCTAGATAAGTGTCATCGGAGTTAGGTTTATAAATTTCTAAGTCTCTTCCTGAGCCCCTTATCTAAAACGCTTGACATTTTTCTCCCCTCAGTATGAAGGAGACCCCGTTTTTATTATGAGTTCATTTTGAAGCCATGAGGCGGGTGGAGAGTCCCCATCTTGCTTCTACAAAGTGAGAATAAGTACCTTATGACTAAGATAAATATGGGACAAAGATGAAGTGAGCAAATATACACCATGTTTCTAGAGCCGTCCTGGCACACAGAAAGCCCTGTTAGGACATCGCTTCTAGAGCCTTTAGACCAGGCTGTTGCCAGGCTCTGGGATTCAGGTAGGTTTACCAGTATCGTAGGAATCAGATGATTCTAGTTGTTGAGGTGACAGGGACGGGACAGGTGGTGCCAGTGGGAAGATACATGTCCCTTGGCTCTCAGCCCGGCCTCCTCACAGAACTTCAACACGACTCCTACCCCACTGCCCACATGGCAAGAAACAGCAGGCACGCCCGTCTGTCCCCAAGGTCACAAAGGTGTTCATGCTCACCTTCCCTCATCATCTAGGTCTTTCCCAGCTTCTGGGTCCCCAGCAAGGGGGCGGGGTCTCAACACCAGTGTAAGAGTGAGAGGCTGGGAAAGGAGCAAAACCAGGTCTTCTTCCAGGAAACCTAGTCAGGGTGTTGAGGATGTTTGGAATCTTGAACCAGGTGGGACCCTGCTAGATCCCATCCAGGACATTTAACCAAGAATGGCGTTTCCTGAGCTAAATTCCAGGTCATGGTTACAGTAGACATGAAGGGTCCTTACCTAATAGGTCATCAGTAGGCTCTTGCCCCCTGGTGAACGCATCTCTTATGTGGAGGAAAAGCTAGGTAGGCGTGGAGCTGGGAATGAGACTGGTTTACAGTTGCTGCAAGTTGACAAGGTCTGAGGTGTCAGGAAGAGAAACTAAGGCAGCTTATGGGAAGGCTGGCTGGGGCAGCTCCTGGAAGTCCCAGGAGGCTCTGAGGCTGAGAGGTGGCCCTCCCCACGGGCAGGCTATTTGCCAGGCACCCCAGGACCTTTGCTGGCTGCCATTGCATTTTGGCGTTCACGGACTCTGCAGGGCCTGCTTGCTCTGACTGACCTTGTCCCTGCATAATCTTTTCTTTTTCTCCTGCTCTGCTGCCTGTTTACTTTTGTTATCAGAGGAAGAAGAAATGCTCGAACCAGGAACCAGGTATTTACTAGAAAGGTCCACGAGCCCCATACAATTAGTAAATCCAAAGTATTCTAGAACAGAGCTCACTGCCTGCTGCCAGATGAGTTCATCTCTGACCTTCCCTAGCTGCTGTTAACTCAGGATAGGATCCACAAGTGGGGTACCAAGTAGCCAAGGACCTCCCCAAATCCTTGCTGTCTATAAGAGCATATTGCATATGCCTCACTGCTTCTTTGCCTTCTGGGAGGCTACTAATTTCATTTGTCCCCTATTAAAGAATGTTTCCTACAAATTTGTTGTTGTTTATGTGAGCTGGAATAGTAGGCCACTTAGTCCTGACATTCAAAAGAAAATGTCCCCTTGCACGGGGATGACAGAGCAGTCTAGGAAGATGTAATTGAAAATCCTCTCCTGTCCCAGGTACACTTATGTAGAGTACATCCTATTTGGCCTGTTGGACCAAGGTCAGCCACTAGATGGCCAATGGCTGACAGACACGAGCAGCTTTTAGAACTTCTCTGTGTGCTGGGCACCCAGATATTTAGGATGTAACATTGTGAGGAGAGCTAGACTTCCCTTCTTGGAGCCTCACGGCCTGAGGGACCAGCTTTGCTCCCCCACAGTGTGCTCTTCTCAGGATGAGGCATTGATCCGCCTCTGCCCCCAAGCACTAGGAGAAGTTGTTGAGTTGAACACTCTTTGCCTCAGACCCCAGCCTCCTCTACAAGGTGGCTTTCTTCTCCCTGCCCTAAGGTGCCTGTCAAGCCTGATCCCAGATTCCTCACCAGCTGGGTGAGAAGAGAGAGCATTTCTTTGCATTCATCTTAGCTCTGCCTTTTCCTGCACTTAACTAAAGGCTCTGTTGGAAGTATTTGTGGAGAGCAGAACAGTGCCTCGCTTGTTTCCTACTAACCTGATGGTACTAATATTCTGGCTTGAGTTGATAACCCACGTTTGCCATGTTTTTTATGCCTATGGTGGGTGCCAAACCCAATGAAGCTCACATTTGTTTTTTCTAAAGGATTCAGGACAAGCCATCCCACTTGTAGTCGAGAGCTGCATCCGGTACATCAATTTATACGGTAAGTTTGATCTCCGCTCGGTGGCTCACTGCAGTGCTGGACTCTTGTAGGAAAAGAGACACCAATTCCTCTTGGACGACTCCCTGTCAGTGCTCGGCTTCTGAGGGAAAAGTGTTCCAAGAACAGCTGCTGCTCTGAGTGCTGTCTTTGGAGCCTGTGTGTCTGGGTAGGGAGGATGTAAGGTAGTGTGAGGGACCTGGGACTTAGGGCTGATGAGGAGCTGTGAGGTCTTGCATAGGAGGACCATTCTGATCTCTTCCTCCCTCCCTCCCTCCCCAGCCCACAGAGTCATCCAGTCAGTAATAGTGATAGAGTGTAAGCCCCAGAGAGGGGACCATGATGTCATCAGAAGGTAACTGTGTTTACAAACTTACTCGTTCCTTTCAGGACACATTTATTGAGTGCAGAACAGATAACATTTTGGCCAGTGAGGATCCAGGGAGGAGTGAGACAAGTTCCATGCCTGCCCTGGGGAGTTCCTGTTCTCAGATAGAAGAACAAGAGAATAAAGAAGCAGAAAAAAAAAAAAGAATACAATCAAACCTAGTATCCCGGGGACATTGTGGCACTAGGTCCTGTGCTGACACCAAACTCTGCAAATGCTCAAGTCCAATTGAGAAAACGGAGGAGCTTTTATGCATAACTTATGTATAAAGGTTGTAGTCAACCTTCTCATTGCTGAGCAGAAAGTGCCGACCAAAAGCATCTTGTGGAGGAATGGGTTGATTTTAGCTTACAGACTTGAGGGGAAGCTTTCTCAAGGCAGGGAAAATGACAGAATGAGCAGGGGCGGGCAGAACATCACCTCTGCCACAGCAGTACAAACAACAGCAGCAACGTGTGCAAAAAACTGGCAAGGGGGTCGGGCGTGGTGGCACACACCTTTAATCCCAGCACTCTGGAGGCAGAGGTAGGAGGATCACCATGAGTTCAAGGCCACCCTGAGACTACATAGTGAATTCCAGGTCAGCCTGGGCTAGAGTGAGACCCTACCTCGAAAAACAAACAAACAAACAAAAAACTGGCAAGGGGAAGCTGGCTAGAACCCTCATAAGTCCACCCCCAACAAGACACTTCCAACAGGGTTCCAATTCCAAAACCACCATCAGCTGGGGATCGAATTCGGAACACCTAGGTTTATGGGGTGACACCAGGATCAAACTACCACACTATGCCATTCTCCCATAGATGTTAGATCATCTCTAGGTGGCCAAAATCTGATGGAAAGTCTATGTAAATTATTGTTACACTGGGTTGTTTAGGAAATGAGGATAAAAAAGATACATGCTTAGCACACATGTAACTTAGTTTTGAATATTTTCAACCTGCCCTTAGTTGAATTCACAGATAGGGCCGCTTGGGTATGTTTGCTGACCGTAATCCAACCACACATGGTGGTAATATCATGAGCCTGAGGAGAGTCAAGGCCTTGGGGATAGGGTGCTTGGCTTCTCCAAGAAGGAGATGGCTGAACTAAGTCCTGTGGAAGTAGAGGAAGGCAGCGTGCAGCCTGAGTGTAGCCTGGAGTTGTGAACCAGGAGAGTGGGAGCAGACTCTAGGGTGGTAGAAATTCAACATCATTTAATTAAAGAGATTAACAGAGCCATGTGTGCCAGCGCATCCTTGAAATCCGAGCACTAGGGAGGCTGAGACAGTAGGACCCCCAAGAGTTCAAGGCTGTACCAAATAAACAAACAAGCAAACAAAAAAAGAAAACTAAGATGGATGACAGATGCTTATTGAGCATTGTATAGTCTATACAATAAAACTGACTGAGCTCTCACTTCCTAAGTTCTAACATGAGGAACTGCTCCATTCAGAGCAGCTGAGACAGGGGAAGGCCTGCCGGCAGGCCCATTCATGCCCATTCCAAGTCCTTTGATCCCTCCAGTTGAATGGACTGTTATTAGTCATTACTCTGATGTCACAGGCTCCCCTTTTCTCTGGGTTTGTAGAAATGGTGTTTTAACAATTGAGTCCCCTTGAATTTGTGGCACTTCTCCTGCCTCAGCTTCCCAAATGCTGACATTTTAGGAGTGAGCCGCCACGCCCAGCTTGAGGGTTGTGACTGAATCTAAGGCCTTGTGCACTCAAGGCAAGCATTCTATCACTGAATGACATTCCTAGTCCACCAGTCCCCATCGCCTTGATTCTCAGGGCAGAGTGCATCCGGGACTCTAACTTTTCTTAAAGAAAGCACTTGCATGAGTGGGAGGGAAGGAATGGTGTTTATATCCATGTCTGTGGCCTTTTCCTTCGAGCCCAAATGAAGCTGAATGTGCCTGAACATTCTAACCAAATCATTGCCAAGGCCAGTGTGGGGTTTCCACTATATCAGGAATATCTCTAATAAAGAATGGAAGGGAAGCGTCAAGCAGAGAGAGAGTCATTGATAGTCTCAGTGGTCTGATGAACTCAAGGCTTCATGTCATCTACTGTTTAATTAATTAATTAACGCATGTATTCATTATTTTGCTCCTTTTTAGGGCTCCAGCAGCAGGGGATCTTCAGAGTGCCAGGATCCCAGGTTGAAGTCAATGACATCAAAAATTCCTTTGAGAGAGGTGGGTACAGACTTGGCATCTCAGAGAAGCCAGGGTAGTGTTAGCACAGGTCTTGGAGGCAGTGCTCCCTCCCCTCTGACCCATTCCTCCCTCCCCAGATGACTGTTCCCGCCCCCTTCTGACAGTCCCCTCCCCCAGCTGACTTGCTGCCTCCTCTGAGGCTTGATGCTGCTGCTTGGTCTGAAGCCCCTCCTCCAAGCCTGTGTCCCAGTAGCACATCCCAGCAGACAACATTCTTTTCTGGCAGCCCCCTCAGCCTTGGGAGGTATGTGCTTAACTGGCTCTGAACAAGCCTCTCCTGAGGTTTCTCCGGACACCTACTTTCTGTCCTTCCCAACTCAGTACTTCTCACCCCTCGTCGCAGCTCACAAGCAAACTTGTGTCTGAACTTCCTCCCCAAATCTTTACACTGTGTTTTTTTTTCTTTCTTCTTTTTGGTTTTCATATTTACATCCTGTCGGCTACCTTTGGCCTGTACCTTTAGTCACTTCTTAGATTTGGTCTGACTCTTATTTATTTTTCCTGTGGATATCTATGGTGTATGTACATGTTTGTGTACAAGTCCATGCATGTGTGGGCACACGCGCATGTGGAGGCCGGATGTTGAACATCAGATGTCATTCTCTATAGTTCTCCACTCTATTCTTTGGGACAGGGTCTCACTGAACCTGGAGCTCATCAATTCAGCTAAGCGCGCTGGCCGGTAAGCCTTAGGGATTCCCTGTTTCTGCCTCTCCAGTGCTGGGATTACAGACACACCTAACGTTTTCCATGGGCATTGGGATCCAAACTCAGGTCCTCATGCTTTTGAACCAAGTGCTTTACCCACTGAGCCTGTTTGCTGCTGCTGCTGCTGCTCTTCCTCCTCCTCCTCTTCTTCCTCTTCCTCCTCCTCCTCCTCCTCCTCCTCCTTCTTCTTCTTCTTCTCTTCAGGGTAAACATTCCCCTCTATGTTCCCTGTGGCTTTTGAAAAACATGGGGTTCTTTTTTTCATAAGCTTCCGAGAGCTGATAACCTGTTGGAAATACACGCTGGTTCATTACTCCTCAACCTGCTTGTTTTTCTTCAGACCCCCGTGGATCAGGGTTTTAAGTAGCATCCTTTTATTATATTTTTTAAAAAATATTTTTATTAATTTAATTGCAAGCAGAGAGATATAGAGAAAATGAGAGAGAGGGAGAAAGGGCCTCTTGCCATTGCAAACAAACTCCAGATGTATGTGCCCCTTTGTGCATCTGGCTTTACATGGGCGCTGAAGAACTGAAACTGAGCTGTCAGGCTTTGTGTGTAAGTCCCTTGACTGAGCCACCTCTCCAGCCCCCTTTTCTTACTGTTGCTCTCAGTCACTTTGCATTTGAGGTCTTGTAGTCTTCTGGCAAAACAGAGGAAAAACGCGTCCTTAAGAAGCCTTGCAGGCTCAATTTCCACCCCTCCATGTCCCTGTGCATCTTTCTGCTGGGCTGCCTTTTATGTAAGGGTGAAAGAGCCTCCTTGTGCCGTGGGGAAACATGGGACGGGGGCACTAGGCCTTTGGCCATGTCAGGCTTGGGATCTGGAGCTGAAGTATTTCAGGTAAGGTTTGATGCATACTACACTCTGGACATGACACTTCTTATCCCGTCAAGGGGGCCTGGTGGCCCTATGGCCATAGAGTTCTGCCCTGGTAAGAAGTTGCCTTCCAGCGAATGTCCAGCTGCAGTGAGCATGTTTGCTCCCACTCCGCCTGGGAAGAGCCCAGCCCAGCAGCGCTTAGCACTGCCCAAGGGATGCGCAGAGCCAGTTCCACCTCCAGGTCATCAGCACTGGAGACACAGCTTTCCACCAGGCTTGTTGGAGTGTTAGCTCTTATCTTCCTCCTGGATAAAGCCCTCATGCACATGGTCCTCCCTGTTCATCTTCAGCTCTGGCATGCCATTTATTCCTGAGACAAAATGGACTGGCCTCACAGAGGGCCAGAGGCCTGGGCTAATGGAAAGGAATGTCAGTATAGCATCATTCAGGGACTAGACACCTTCTTCTGGGAGGGGAGCAAGAACTGATGTTGTGCATGTGTCTACATGGATATGTAAAGTCAGCGTGTCAATAATGTAATTTTTAAAATGTGTTCTCTCTTCCTTCCTCACAAGGAAGTCTTGTGGGGAAAGTATCTTCACCTCCTTTGTGGAGCTGTCTGAGCGATTAAGCTGGGGAGCACCAGTGTCCAGGCTGCTGCACCGTCGTTTAGCCTGTGCAGCGTAAAACGGTGCCCAAGAGGGCAGGTGGGAATTGAAGTTTGACTCATGCTCTGTAAGCTGCAAACCCTGTATAGGAGCGAAGGAGAGTTTTCCCTAGTTTTCACATTGTGACTAGAAGAGACCCAGCTGATGCTCGTCCACTCCCCAAGGAAGCAGAGTAGAGATGCAAGCTGAGTTCCCGGTGTCCTCCCTCACTTGCCAGACCTACATAGGTGTTCAGGCCATTTGTGCAGACATCTTTCAACACCTTCATGAAGGTGTTCTATGACTTCCTACTTCCTTCCAGCTCCCCCATGAAAATTCCCAGTAATAAAGCCAGCTTAGCACCCCCCCAATTAAATTGTAGAGAGCTGTTCCCCTGAGATTCTATGTTTCCCTGTCCATTTGGCAAAATATTTAAAAGTTGACATACGCTATGGGCCTTCTCATGTGTTGTCCTCATAGGGGCTGGGGAGATGGCTCATTGGATAATATGCTGAGCTAGCCTGAGAACCTGAGTTCAGGTCTTTCTCATTGTTGGGACATAATACCTGACCAGAAGCAGCTTAGGCAAGGAAAGTGTTTATTTTGGCTTACATTTTCAGGGAGAAGTGTCCATTATGGCAGGGAAAGCATGGCAGGAGCAGACAGTCAGCATCACACCTTCATATCAGCAGGGAGGAGGCAGAAAGCCTAAGCTGAGTGTACCAAGTGGAGCTGTGCTATAACACCCCAAGGCTGGCTCCAGCAAGACTCTACCACCTAAAGCTCCACAACCTTCCCAAATAGTGCCACCAACTGGGGATTAAGTATTCAAACATGTGAATATAGGGGACATTTACATTCAAGCTACCACAGCTCTCCTATGATTACATAGAGACAGGAGAATCCTGGAAGCTCAAGGAACAGCTAGCCTGGTGCACACAGTAGTGACCAACAAGAGACCCTGCCTCAAACAAAGTGGAAGGTGAGAACCAACACCCAAAGTGACTTCCACATGTGCACTGTGGCCCATAGGTGCCTGCATATTCACACACACACACACACACACACACTGTAAAAGGCATGGCAGAACAGTGGGGAATTTGGGTATGGGCTGTGTGAGGTGTTATTTTAGAAGGATTGTTCATTTTATGATATTCAATAATGTTATTAGGGATTTGTGAGAATGTCCTGATTCTTGAAGAAATGTGTTGAAGTATTTCATTGTGATGTCTATGTTGTAATGTCTACAAATACTCTCAAATCTTTGAGCCACAATGACTATAAATCTGGAAAAAAACAGAGAAAATGTAAGTAAACATAAGTAAAGGGTGATAGGTGTTCATCGTTTTATCTTTAAAACTTTTCTTAAGATTTGCACGTGCTCTAACAGGAACTTTAAATTTGCAAGACGTGAGGGTCAAAGGTGGACAGATTTGTCCCCTCTGCCAGGCTCCTGTCTAGGCTGGCCAGGTCACTTCCTCTACTGCCCGAACACGTTTATCCTCACTAACCTTGAAGCACTATCTTCTGTTCCCATGCAGGTGAAGACCCCCTGGTGGATGACCAAAATGAGCGAGACATCAATTCAGTCGCTGGTGTTTTAAAGCTGTATTTCCGAGGACTGGAAAACCCACTCTTTCCTAAGGAAAGGTTTCAAGATTTGATATCTACTATCAGTAAGTATTTCTCAGGTGAAATAACCCACCCCTCAGAAAATCCTATGGGTCATTGTGATATGGGCCCCTCACGCTGCAGGCACAGGGGAGGATATGATGAAAAGGGCGCAGCTTTCATCCATGGAAAGCCCAGCGGTGGAGAGAGCGTAGTGGGCTCCGTGGCCCAGTGCACCCCCTGGAGACATTAGGAGCGCAGAGCAGAAGGAGGCTGGAGTTTATTGGGGGAGACGTGAGCCAGCCTGCCATTGGGAGAGGGCAGCCTGGAAGGGTTGGGAACAGCATTGGGGTCAGCGGGAAGGTGTCCTGGGTCGAGCATGGTGCCACAGGCCAGAGCAGTTAGAGCGAGCGAGCGGGTGGGGGAGATATGAATGCCTTGTAAGGACTCCCCTACTTTTCACTTTGGGTGGTGAGGACCAATTCTGAGAAGTTTTGAGTAGGCCACACCCCAAGCCTTCTTGGGCTCTAAGTCGAGGTTCCGATTGGCTTGGCTAGGATCTCATTTTGGTCTGCCACCTCCGAGTAGATCTGGCTCTGCTGGTCCACAGGGATGATGGCGGAGGTGGGGCTTGGCTGTCTGAGAGTGACAGGTGCCCTGAGCCTCTGTGTGTTGCAGAACTGGAGAACCCCGCTGACAGGGTGCACCAGATCCAGCAGATCGTCATCACCCTGCCCCGCGTGGTCGTCGTGGTCATGAGATACCTCTTTGCCTTCCTCAACCAGTGAGTACCTGCCAGGGGTGCACCATTGCTGTCCGTGGCCTCCTTTGGGAAGGGTGCCCAAGGCTCTTCTGTTTTAAATCAAAATGTCGAAACTTTCTGGATTTGGGTAGAGTCTACCCCCCAAAAAAGAAAAGCCACAGGGGAGGATTGGCCTCTCCCAGGTGACTGGATACGTGTTCTCTCCTAGCCTCTCCCAGTACAGTGATGAGAACATGATGGATCCCTACAACCTGGCCATCTGCTTCGGACCCACCCTCATGCACATCCCTGATGGGCAGGACCCTGTCTCCTGCCAGGCACATGTCAATGAAGTCATCAAAACCATCATCGTCCATCATGAAGCCATCTTCCCCAGCCCTCGGGAGCTGGAGGGGCCCGTGTATGAAAAGTGCATGGCTGGAGGGGAAGAATACTGGTAAGCCGCCCTTCCTCTTCACAGGCTTGTCTCCAACAAGAGCACACGACGCTGTGGAGCCTGTGTTCCACGTCCTGCCTCATTGAACTTCATAGCAGCCTTGAGAGAGATGCACACCGGGCAAGAGTCCACTGGTTTCAAGGGATAGAATACAACTCTAAGTAACCTGGGTCAAACGTGCACTTGTTGGCTGACTTCACTGCAAAGTCTGGGGTTTTCACTGAAAATGAAATGAAATGAACAGCTATTTGAAAGTCACAGAAAGAAACCAATGTAACCAGGACCCAATGATTCCAGATTTGGAATCCTTGAGGGTTCAGCTAAGATTCTAGAAAGAAGGCAAATACTTGGAAATTTGCCCCACAGTTATTAGGGAATAACTCGGGTTTCTTTCTTTCTTTCTTTCTTTCTTTCTTTCTTTCTTTCTTTCTTTCTTTCTTTCTTTCTTTCTTTCTTTCTACAAAGAGCACAAAGGAAAAACAGGAAAACTGGCTGAGGTTTTCACCATCCTTAATGCATTATAGAGATAAAAATCAACGTTTTAATTGAAGAAATTAGGAAGTATTTGGAAGTAGCATTTGAGCAATATAGGATGAGAAAAGCTTGCAATACATAGCCAAAACAGTGGGGGGAGTTAAACATCTATAATCTAAGATTTTAACTTAGAAATTATGGGGAGGGGGAGATCAAATTAAGCACATGCAAAGAAACAGGGAGCTGATAGTAACTGTTCCACATTGAGAAGCACATGATGAAATGACAGATAGATATTGAATTGGGGGGTGGGGAAAGGTGTGGGACACCTTCAGGAGGGGCTGGATCCAGGGGCTCAACTGTTACCAGTAGTACTTGGCTTTATAATCTCCACCTGTTGGCTGCTTTCTTCCGTTGGCTTCGTTCTCAGACAGCCAGCAGCTCCAGCTTTGCCACTTGTTATCTGAACAGACTTGGTGGGAGAAAGAGCCTCTCTGCCCTAAAACACAAGCCCAGGAGTCATTTCAGAACTGCAGTGGGTCTGAGAAGCTGGCACAATGCTGCAGCTGTCCATTTCTGGAAGCAGAAGAGTGCATGTCCCCACCTGAACCTGGAGCTGAGCAACACTCCCACTTCTGTCCCCTCCCACCTAAGAGTGCTCTCTCAAAGTCGCCAGGAGTCCCTGGCTGGATTCCTCTGTGTGCCTCATGCTGCAGCCTGTCTGAGGACAACGAGTCAGGGCCTTTTCAAAACCAGGGCTGGCCACCTTTCCTAGGCTAAGCCTGGAAGTGGGAAGACCGGCAAACAGGCAATGAGAATCGACTCTATGTCAGAAAACTAGAAGAAAGCTTCCCACTATGAAAAGATTAAGGGGTCAGGGGCACATGCATAGTGTGCATGAGAGCCTGAGCTCGGTCGTAAGCACCAAAGCAATGTTCAATGAGACAGATATGGTCACCCTGCCTTAAACAGTGCACAGTGTGCTGAACATCATACAGCACACCATAATCTATGGACAATTTGATGTTTTTGTCTATCAGCTAGTTTTTTAATTAAAAGAGAAAGTTCCATGGTGGGGGGAGGCAAGCTGCAACAAAGGGGAATTGAACACTGCACGTGAAAGGCAGACAACAGCTTCCTACTGTCCCTTTATCCCCTTCCCAGGACGCCATGCAGTGAGACATTTAATTCCTACCTGCACCGCTTTCTGCCAGGTGCCTGCAGGAAGTATGGGGTTTTTGTTGGTTTGATTGTTTTATTTCGGTTTGATTTTTTGGGAGACAGGCTGACTATGTAACCCAGGCTGGCCTCAAACTTGAGGTCCTCCTGCCTGTGCCTCCCAAGAGGAGACATGCACTTTCATGCCCAGTGGGAGCTTGCTTTTTGATTAAAGTATTCCTGGAAGCCTTAGCTCTCTGTGCCTCTTTGAGTGACTGCTTCAAAGAAGCTCCTTTGTCTATACACTTGTTCCCCAAATAGACATGCAGGCAAGGGTCATGTCTGATCCTAGCTCTCTGTCCTTGTTTGAGACAGCAGGGAGCAAGTTCCTGCTCTGCACAGAAGTGTTACATACCGTTTCTGCAAAGAGAGAAGCCAGGCTCACGTTTTTGCCTCTAATCCCACCTCCGCGTTCATTCTACACTCTATTAATATGATCACTTATGTGCATGCAAGACCCACATATGGGCGTTCTGCTCTCATCATAGAGCTCAGTTTCGTTTGTTTCCCATGAGACTGGAAAATTGTTAATTACTTGGTGATTTGGGAGAGTTTTCAAAGCCAGAAAGGGTGGTTTGGCAGAAGGCCTCTGCACACATCCATTCCTTCATCAGGTGGCATCTGTTGGGGACAGAATCAGCCTGGGTGCTAGGCACGGCAGGCACCCACGCGAGATTAGTCTAGTGGGAGGAGCATGGAACAGAAAGGCTTCCTGAGGAGGCTCAGATAGGGCAGAGCCAGTAGGGTAAACCGAGGCCAGCCCTGGAAGGAGTGGCCCAAGAAAGTTCTAGGCCTGGAGAACTCACTAGAATGAGTTAGGTTAGTTCACTAGGCTGTGGTGTGTGGCAAGGCTGCTGGTGAGACACCTGGTCCTGAAAGGTCTCAGAAACTGCTACACACAGTCTTGTCTTGATCCAGGTAACAATGGGCATTTTTCACAATAAAGCCAATTTTTCTTTACCATTGTGATGCCTCCTCCTCTGAGAAGCCCCCTGAGTGCTCTCTGCTGGCCCCTTCCTTCTGTTTCATGCACTGGCCTCGGTGCTTGAGATATTCCCTTGTCCCTACCCTTGGAACATGAGACCTTGTCCACCAGACCTCATTGTGTCCTTCCTACCTAGCACAGTGGCGTACACTAGAACTCACTCCAGGGAAAAACTGACCACCCAACCATGTGGAGCAGCCTTGAGAAGCTCAAGCTGAACATGGGGCAGCGGCTGGTAAGAACTGCCAGTACCCAGGTGACCACAGGGGACCCACCTGGTTCTCTCAGCCACCATGCTCATCATGGCTGCTGCCTGTTCTCACCACCTGCCTTGATCTGGGCATGTCCGCACGGTCACACAGCTTCCCTCAACACCATAGGATATGCCACCTCGGCTGCAGGACAGGGGCCAGTGTCGTCAAATGACACGTAGCACTCAGAGGGCCTGTGGTCATCACCAGGATGACCACTGGGTTTCACCACTTCCTTATGGATCCTACGGAACACAGAAGCGTGGTCTCAGTGGACTTCCGCTGCTGTCACAGGATGCCGGAGCCCGTTCACTTATACATGAAGTGAAATCTAGATGGCTCATGGTTCCGGAAGCTAGCAGGGGCCAGAGCATGGCACCGCATGTGGCGAGGGCTTCGTGAGGCATCCTGTGCAAAGGACAGGAAAGTGCGAGACAGCAAGAGGGGCTGGGTCAAACTCACTTTGAATACAATTACTCTCATTATAACTAACCCATCCCATGATAACCCACTCTTGTGATAACTATTCGACACCCATGATAAGAAACCCAGGATAACTAACCCATTCCCATGACAACATCACTCCATTCAGCCTTCGTGACCTAATCTTGGCTTAGGCCCACCTCCCAGTATGGTGGCATCAGGGATGAAATTTCCAACACGGGAACTTTGGGGCTATAACCAAGTACCTTGGTGAAGGTTACTGTTGTCACCAAGACAGCCCAGCAAATTCCAGTGCTAGGAGCCCCTGAGGGAGTGTTCAGGGAAGGGAGACACTGTGGTTAGGAAGATCCACAGTGGTCAGACGGAGGGCAGGATGGCATAGCCTGGGTCTGTCAGGCTCGTGCTCTTGGGAGCTAGGGGTAGGGTGAAGGTGAGTAAGCCCCCAGCAATCCCCTTCCTGTGTTTGCTTGCAGCGACAGCCCACACAGCGAGCCAGGAACCATTGACGAAGTTGACCATGACAACGGCACAGAGCCTCATACTAGTGATGAAGGTGAGTGAGTATGAGGACCTCTGGACTGCCTCGTACTCCCCACAGGCTGGCCCCCACAAAACTCGAAGCAGCACAGCTGTCCTTCAGAGCGGAGGAGACCCAAGAAACCCATCACCACACAGCCTGGGTCCTGGCACAGGCCCCACACGGAGCAGGTCCTGCAGGTGCCCCATGTTTGGTCCATTCCATCCACCTGTGCATACTGCCTGGCCCGGCGTGCATCTTCAGACACAAGTATCCTGAGCGGGACGCAACCTCTCTCCCTCTGACCTTCACCTTGAGGATCTGCTCTGTGTTGAGCCTGTGTTGAGACATGGGACATTGATGAGAGGTGGGTCCACAAGATTTTCCTGACCTGTTCCCAGATCTTGACAGATTGGAAGCAGTGCCTCGTGTGCAGAATGGCAGCGCCAGACTACACGTGTCCCCAGTGCAGGATGAAGCAAAAGGCTGATGAGTGTGGAGAGAGAGAGAGGTCACTCTACCCCTGTAACATGAAAAGAATTGGGTTGGTTTAATGGAAGCTGGATAATACAGATGGGCTGAGGCCTCCCTACTCTCTGGGCAGTCCTCAGGGTCCATAGCACTGAAGGAATGTCCCGAAATGGCCTAATTTCCTTTAAAAGCAGCAGAAAATGGGATGTCCTTTTATGGATTAGATTTGCCTTTATAGCAATGAAGTTGCAAATTTTAACTTTTTTAGTATTGTCATTCCAGATTTCCAGTGGTTGCAGTTTGAATGGGAAATCTTGATCTTATCCCTTTATTTTAACCTCGTGTGCATCCTTTAATCTAGATGCATCATTTGCAGATCGCACATGATTAAGTCATGTTATTTTACCCAATCTAGTCATCTCTGCATTTTTGTCAATGCTGTGAAGCTTCTTCTGTAGCTCCCCAAGCTGACCTTGAACTCACAGTGATTCTCCTGCCTCATCCTCTCTAGTACTGGGATTATAGGCACGAGCTGCCATGCCCAACCAATGGCCACAATCTGATGGAAGATTGCCCTGTTCTTTACAACAATGCCCTTAGTCCTAAATGGTTCTATAAGCCAATCAAGTTCTCTTTCCTTTGAAGCAAATTGTTGTTTCAGAAGCCAAGGTCTGGTATTTGCTTTTATTAAGTGCCATGGAGAAAAGCAGCACAAGGTGTAATGAGGTAGCCTTCATTTGGGGCTCGTGTGCTTGGTCATGGCCAGGAAAGGCCTTTCAGCAATGGCATTTGAGTACAAACGCAAGAGAAATTAGAAAATTACACACGGTGGTTCATTAGTATTTGTTGAATGTGGATGAATGCAAAGAGGAGGGAGAAGAGCTTGTGAGGGACATGAAACAAAGAACGCAAAGACCTTGTGGCAGGAAGAAGCCTGCCGGTCCTCAACAGCATCAGGAAGGCTCAGTGAATCTTTAGGCGGAAGTGTCTATGGTGGCTTCTACTAGTGTCTGAAATGCATATTCAAATTCAGTACAAATGGATATGAATTGATGGATATGGATAGATGGATGGGTAGATAGAATTTAAAGTTATATAGTAGTTCAGTCATGGAATTTAGCTTATGGCTACAGTAGTTACCTTTATTGTTGATGTGACAAAACACTTGACAATAGCATCTTAAGAAGAATGGTTTATTTTGGTTTACAGTTCCAGAGGATACAGTCCATCATGGCTGAAGGCAGGACGGCAGCATTAAACAGCTGCTTACGTTGTGTTCAGCATCACGAAGCAGAGCCATGAACGCTATGAATGTTGCTCAGCTTGCTTTCTCCAATTTTTAAAAAAATATTTTATTTATTTATTTGTGAGCAAAGAGATATAGACAAAGAGACAGAAAAAGAGGGAAAGAAAGAGTATGGGTGCGCCAGGGCCTCCAGCTGCTGCAAATGAACTCCAGATGCATGGGCCACTTTGTGCATCTGGCTTACATGGGTACGGAGAAACTGAACCCAGGTCCTTAGGTATTGGAGGTGTGCCTTAAGAGCTGAGCCATCTCTCCAGCCCCTGCTTTCTCCATTATATGAAGTCCAGAACCTCAGCCCATGGAATAGCACTAGTGAGGGTGCATCTTCCCACTACCATTTCACTTAGCCTAATCTAGAAAACACCTTACAGGCATGCCCAGAGATTTGTTCCCATAGTGATTATAAATCCTGTCAGACTGACAGCGGAGATTAATCATCACAATGGCTATATGCATACTCACTGTAAAGCTCTTACAATTATGCCTTGTGTTTGCAAAAGGTCATTTTACAATGTTGAGGAGAAAACATCAAGCAGGCCAGTGAGGGGCTGAAGAGGTGGCTCAATTGTTAAGGCGCTTGCCTGTAAAACCTAAAGATCTAAGTTTGATTCTCCAATACCCACGTAATGCTAGATACGTGGTGGCACATGCATGCGGAGTTCCTTTACAGTGGCAAGAAGCCCTGGTATGCCCATTCTCTCTCTTCCTAGCTGCCTCCTTCTCTCTCTTAAATAAAAATGGATTAATAAATTCATTAATTTAATTTAATATTTTTTAAAATGCTGGTGAGACCAGAGCTGGTGGAATGAGAAATGGGTCCCTGGTAACAGCCCTGGGGATATCTTAGGGCTTTGTTCTTGGGCACTGGGAAGCCTTCGGAGTGTTTCAGCAAGGGATTTCGTGGTGTCACTTAGGGTTTTAAAAGAGCCTCGCAGCTGCTGTGGAGACAAGGCAAGAACGGAAGCAGAGAGGTCAGGAAGTGGGAACAGTGGCCGAGTCCAGGGTAGCAGAGATTCGACTCAAACCAGTTTGAAGGGGTTGCCAGTGGGGTCCCTGTGTGGGGCTCAAGAACAGCACAGCTTTGGCCTGCCAGCAGGTGGACAGTGGTTCTGTTCCTGAGATGGGGACAATGAGGGAATTAAATAGGTTGGGTGACAGAGTGTAGGAGGATGGTGAGGGGGAGAAGAATAGGCATGAGAAACCCAAATAACAGACTTCCTAATAACTGGGAGCTATTATCACTGTTGCTCCCGTATGCCGACCTAATGGCATCTGCTTGCTGGCCTGCACCCCAGCCCGCCTCTGCTGATTCTTTCCCTTTCACATGGTCCACTCCTGGGCCCCCCTTTTCAGAGCCTGCCGGAAGCTGGAGAATGAGTGAGGCACAGGCAAGGAACCCAGTCAGTCTCCCCTGGAGCTCCTCTGAGCATCAGTAAACCCTGCTTGGGTTGGTGGGGATCCAAGTCATCGGAAGTCCCTAGGGTGCACCCTGAGAGCATGCTGCTATCTAGATTCAACTCCATATCTTATAGCTACACAGGCTGCTCAGCACACAGCTACCGTGGGACCAAAGATACAGCAGAGATGATCACTCAGAGCTTCAACTTTTCCTAATATGGGGGACCTGAGCTGGGAGCTGAGGTCACTGGACCTGTTTAGCTGTGTTGTCATTTTCTTCCTCCCTCCTATCCCCTTGTGTCAGATCATTGTTGAAAGATATTTGTTGGGGAGGGAGGGCAGGAGAGAGAGACAGAGAGAGAGAGAGAGAGAATGAAAATGAATAAGAGCACCAGGACCTTGTGTCACTGCAAAAACAAAATAAGCAAAAAATTCCAGATACCTGAACCACTTTGTGTATATGGCTTTACATGGGTACTGGTAATTGAACTCAGGCTTTCAGGATCTGCAAATAAGTGTCTTTAACTACTGAGCCATCTCTCTAGCCCCTATTTATTATTTAAGATAGGATCTCATATCTTCCAGTCTGACCTTGAACTTAATATACAGTTGAGGCTGGTCTTGAACTCTTGATCCTTCTGCCTCCACTTCCTAAGTTCTGGAATTACAGGCTACCGGCTGAATATTGTTTCAGTAGTTATATGGTGGAAATGAGCTCTGGTATGGCAGCTCCCACTAAACGTGTGTGTGTGTGTGTGTGTGTGTGTGTGTGTGTGTGTGTAGCCCAGGACAATCTCAAACTCACGCTCCTCCTGCCTCATCCTCTAGAGTGCTGTGACAGTCCTGTCACCAAGCCCAGCTCTCGGTGGACACTGAGCCATCTAATGATGGCTTACCTGTGAGGAGTGGGTCTGAGCCCACGTGTTCTCACCAAGCATTCTGCCTGTGGTTCCTTGTAGATGCTCAGGCTGTCTGGGTGAGGCGTGTGGGCTCCCCCACGGCTGACCTTATGGATGCTTTTTCATTTGATTTTCTTGCAGAAGTGGAACAGATTGAGGCTATCGCCAAGTTTGACTATGTGGGGCGGTCCCCTCGTGAGTTATCCTTCAAGAAGGGGGCCTCCCTGCTCTTGTACCACCGTGCCTCAGAGGACTGGTGGGAAGGCCGTCACAACGGTGTGGATGGACTCATTCCTCATCAGTACATCGTTGTACAGGACATGTGAGTGGGGATCGGGACCTGCTCTGATGCCTGGAATGGGCACTGGGAGGAAGGGGAGTGCTGGGTTATGTGCTGTCAGTTTGTGGTCCCAGGTATCATCTGCTTGGTGTTCTGTAAGAACGAGTTCTTTACTTCCCTTTAAATGGTAATACACAGCACAAAGACACAAGTTACTCATCCTTTAGAGGTTACAGAGACAATGTTAGGTCTCAGGCGCCACCCTGACCCATGAGCCACTTCCAGGGCCCTCATCACCCTCCAGTGTCCCATCTTTGTGGCCAGTAGATCTCTCCATATCGCTCCACTGTCCCAAGCCTTCCCCGTAGCCAGTAGCCAGCTTACTACCTCCAACTTGCCCACAACTTCCCACTCTAGGCATGGTTTTCTTGGGACATAGACAGAAACAAGCATAGCCTTGCTTCCCTTTCACAGGGTTCCCATTTGTAATAACTGAGGGGCTAAAGAAAGCCCCACATCCCAAATACCAGTCCTGTCAGAATGCTCAGGAAGTTGATACTTTCCAGAAGGCTTTTCCTGGGCTCCCATTCACTTCTAGCTCTGGTCAGGCTCAGGTCAGCTGACCTTCCAGTGGCGTAGCTAAAGCTCTCAGGAAGCAGATAAGCCCATGTTGGGATGTGGGAAGTGAAGGTCTGAGCCAGAGAAAAGGTCAACACTAAGCAAACAGTAAGATGGGTCTCGTAGTGGAGGGTCCTTGCAGCCCTGGTGTCTCCAGACCTGTGTCAGAAGCAATAAGTCATTGGAGGCTGTCAAGGCACCCGAGACGCTCAAGGCCTCACTGTTGACCTGAACCCCAGAAGAGCAGGTCAAGGGCAGAGGCAGATCTTTGTCCCTTCTCAGCTCAGAGCCACTTCTCATGGAGCCATAGAAGACTTGGCACTCAGCTCCCTGTGCTGAGAGGCTCAGTGCCCTGTGCTCAGCTTGCAGATTCTATCCCAGGAGAGAGAACCAGCTAGAAAAGAGGAAAGAGAAGATGGTGTGGGTGTGGGATAGAAGAGGGTCTCCTCCTAGAGAGGCTGGCTCTGGAGCATTGTAATAAGCATGCGTGATGGGAAAGTATTCATCCTGGGCTGTCTATCCTGGCAGCCATAGATGTGTGCTGACTTGCCTCTCGCCCATAGCTGTGTGGAATCCTATGTAGCCTGGGTCTTCTTTCCAAGTGGGGGGCACCTCCAAATGACATCTCTCTTCCCCCTAGGGATGATGCCTTCTCAGACAGCCTGAGCCAAAAGGCCGACAGCGAGGCCAGCAGTGGGCCACTGCTGGATGACAAAGCGTCCTCTAAGAACGACCTCCAGTCCCCCACGGAGCACATCTCAGATTATGGCTTTGGTGGGGTGATGGGCCGGTAGGAAATGCGGGTTCATTTTTTCCTCTGCTAATGCCACAAGTGTTTGTGTCTGAATTGGGAGACAGGAGGAAAGGGAGACGGAGTCGAGCCCACCTGCTGTGGCCCTGGCCTAGCTGGGTGGGCTGCTTGAATGGCTCAACAGTGCCAGGTATGAAGTGACCCAGCTTTGAGGAGGAAGAGGAAGACATATTCTGGGGTCATACAAACCTCTTATTTTAAATAATGACCAGGGAAGCCAGGACTAAATAATGAGCTCTAGTCCAGCCTGGGCTACACAGTAAGACCTGTCTCAAAATATTAACATGATAAGAAGTGAGAGAAGTTGGCGAGTGTTTACCCCTCTCTCCGGGTCCTGCACCTCCCCCAGCATTCTGCTGCCTGCAGACCTGCATTATTATACAATATTTTAAAAATGTAAAGTTCCCATACTCCCCAAAGTACACCACACAAACAGAGAGCTCACACCCACTCATGCGCTGGGGAAGTCGACACTCTCCACCCACTTAGTTGGCAGGAGCAGATTGGAGAATCTCTTTACTGCCTGTGCCCGGCTGCCACATGACCCTCCTACCAATGAAGAGCTGTACCCATCATCCTGGGTCAGGAAACAAGAAAAAGCTGAAGGGTCATGTGATCAATCCAGTGGGCCAGTCTTCTTAGATGGAACCAAGAACACCATGGGAGGCTACAGTGGGAGCACACCTATGGGCTTCTTTCGGCTGACATCCTGGTGCCTCTTTTCAACATAATCAGTTTAGTGGAAAGCTCCAGACACTGCTAGATAGAATCAAGGTGTGCAGAAGTGAAAGGCCGGGTAGATCCATGAACACTGTGGCCCCCGCTCCTGGGAGGGCCATCTTTCTTTCCTCTTCCCTCCCTCAGCTCTTTTCTGCTTGCTGTTTCTCGTGCTTCCTCCTCCCTAACACATGTGCTTTGGTCCCGTTGGGCTAAGCTTTGCTGGCGCAGATGGTTAGAAGTGTGGCTCATTACACTGAACTTAGCCTATTCCCATCACACTGTCCTTCCCTTTAAGGTATTTCCAAATACACTTGGAGGCAGGGAGGGATATTGCACGCATGTAGCAGATGAACAGGATGGATCTGGAGGCAAACAGAGGACAGCTGGTGGTAGACCAGGGCTCAGGCTTGCCTTGTTGATGTTCGGCCCAGTCCCTTTGCACATATCAGAGCCCCTGAGGTCGGCCGATGTACCCCAGTGCACTAGAGTTGTGTTCCACATGCACCATCTATGTTTAGGACCTGGGAAGGCCTCACAGGCACAGCCTTGTTTTCGGTATGTTGGGGTGGTTGACAACAGTGAATAGGTGTTTGGCTCCCAGGGGTCCCTTCTGTGCTCACTGGGGCTTTTTGGTATAGTCAAGCCTCTATGCTTCAGACCAGCTGGAAGCCCACTGGAACCATGGAAACGTGTGAAGAGCTTCAGACTCTCACGACCCCACCCAGCCGTAGCATTTCCAGGTTGAACTCCTCCTGCCACAATGGACTCGCCCAGAGGAGTCATTTGGCAGTGAACAGCTCCACTTTTCTCCTTCCCTTCAGGGGAGGGATCCCAGGTCTCAGCAGGTCCCTTCATTGCCAAGTTGTGCAGTCTGGCTGAATGAGGCTTCACTATACCCACTCCCTAGACTGGCATGTAGTGGCTGGGGGTGGCTGACCCTTCGTGAGACTGGCTGGGGTTGACTTCTGCCCCATGCTCTCCATCCCCTGGCTCCTTTGCAGAGTGCGGTTGCGATCCGATGGAGCGGCCATCCCCAGGCGTCGAAGTGGGGGCGACACACACAGCCCACCCCGGGGCCTGGGCCCCAGCATAGACACACCGCCCCGGGCTGCTGCCTGTCCCAGCAGCCCCCACAAAATGCCCCTCACCCGGGGGCGGATCGAGAGCCCTGAGAAGAGGAGGATGGCAACGTTTGGGAGCGCCGGCAGCATCAACTACCCCGACAAGAAGGCACTCTCAGAGGGACTCTCGATGAGGTCCACCTGTGGCTCCACCCGGCACAGCAGCCTCGGGGACCACAAGTCCCTTGAAGCTGAGGCCCTGGCAGAAGTAAGGGCTAGCCAGTAAAGGCAGCTAGGCCAGCAAAAGACTATGGGGGGCAGCAGGCGGGAACTGCCGAGTGGGGGGCACTGCAGCACAGTGGCAGCTGGGTAGGGGCTAGAAGACCCCTAGGGCCCAGGGCTGGAGAGAGGGTGGCTGATTGTGGGGATGGGGCCGTGACCGGCCTCTACAAGATAATATGGCTGAGTTTTTCTGACCATCTGTCCATCCATCCGTTCATTCATCCACTCATCTTCAACTCATTCCCCCATTCATTCATTGATCCATATCGATTGAGAATCTGTTGCGTGATGTTCACCATGCACAGTGACGTGTCATGAAGACCCAACACAGAGCTTACTGTTTGAGAAAGAGCTATCGACCAATGCATAGCATGGTAATGACATGGCAGATGGGTGGTGTGCCTTTAAGGAGTAGGGGATGAGACCCAGTATTTTAAGAATCCAAATTTTGGGGACTCTAGGTAAACCTAAGTAGAGAGTATGAGCTGAGAGCCAAGGGACTAGCTGAAGGGAAGGGAATGGTGCTTCCTGATCTTCCAGAGTGAAGGGAGTGGTGCTCTGGTATCTTCCAGAGTTTTCTGGTTTTTTTTTTTTTTAATCTTCTTTGGATGAAGAAGCTGTGCATTTTCACATTTGCCAAATGAATAGCACTGTGCCTGTTTACCAGTTTGCATAACTGGTTCCATGTGTTTCTGACACATTTCCTGAAGTCTCCCTTTTTTCTTCCTGCTCTGTAATGTTGGGCAGGGGCCCATTATGCCCCTCTTATGGTGTTGTCTTCCACTTAAGAGATAACAGCCAGGGGCCAGCAGACCCTTATGGGCCATGAGAATTCTCTTGTGAGAGGGGGATTTGAATCCCTGTTCAGAGGGAGATGGGGAGAGGCTGTGAGCTTCAGAGTGCATCCTTGGAGGAGTTCAGAGAAGATGCTAGGCGAAGGATACCCTGCTGAGAAGCAACTCACCAGCAGCTAGACTCCATCCAGGAGTCTTCACACCATGTCCTGATGCCCTCTCCCAAGGAGCCTGTGGAATTGGTCCCTTGGCATGGGTCGAGCAAAAGGCAGGTAGACACTTGAAGGAAATCCTCTTGGAATCATGACCCTAACACCCACCCTCTCCTGGACACTCCCCTAGTCACGATGGGGAAAGGCCTACTTAGCCTGGGCCTAAAGCCTTTTACATAGAAAATCAAATACAGTCAGGAGCATTGTGCCTAAAGCAGGTTCCATCACAGACCAGCTCCTGACTGTCAGTGGAACAAGAGGAGAGCTCTGCCCTTAGCATCAGTACAGTGCTGCTCTGACCAAGGGCAAAGACTCCCACGCAAGACGCTATAGAAACCTGCATCGTGGATCTCCACCAGTGAAAACATGGAACACTCTATCTCCCATACTTGTTTGGCTTTTATTTGAGGAGCGCTTTGCAAGTACAACCCAAGGAACACACTTGGCAATGCTCAGTGTGTTCTCAATGTGAAAAGCATCTACTATATGCTTGAGCGGATGGTACCTTTGACATGCCGAGCTAACATAAGAACTCGTGAAAAGCAACATGCAAGCAGCCAAGAGGAAACTGGACAGCCACCACCAGCCTGCTCAGCATTGGCTCCATTGAGCCCTTGACTTTGCAGACTACAAAGGGGAAGTGGTGTGGGGAATTCCAGGTAGTAGGTGGAGTCACCCCAGATGCTCAGGTCTGAATGTCCTGTATGATTTAGATTTGAACCTAGGGTAGAGAGTCTCGTGGGGAATTGTGCTGTGCTGTCAGGTCAGGTGGGGAGATCTCACTGGAGGAGTTGAAAAGCGACTGACTTCCCTGTTCTGTCACTGGGTCCCCAGCACTTTCCTGCAGCTTCACCCTGAAGGCTCCCGCACCCCCGTCAGACTAATGCAAAGCTGCAGCTAAACACCTCAGCCCATCTTCTGAGCTCTCTGTCTTTCCTGCTCATACTTTCCCAGGGTAGAGGTGGAGAAGAAGGAGAGGAGTGCAAATTACATTTCAGTTGTTCATATGTCATTTCAGCTCACACTGAATTCAAGCAAACTGAGGGGTAATGAGGGCAACAGGAACTTCCTTCCAGCACAGTGGTGAGGCTGGGGTAGAAAGTGGGCCTGTCCCTGCAGGGCAAAGGAGGAGCAGAGCAGGGAGGAGATGGCCACCCCCCCCTTCCTGCAGAGAATTCCTACAACTGCTCCTTTGGATAAAGCTCCCCCAAAGGGCCCCCACTAAAGCTGCCGGCACTGTGGGACAAGGGATCCAACATCACAGGGAGACATAACAGCCGACGTTAGTCACCAGCAGGACGTGGATGGTCCCTTAAAAATCAAAAGGAGCCCGGGCTATAGCTCAGTAGGCAGAATTCTTGCCTCCCAAGCATGGCTCCTGAGTTGGAGCTCCAGTAGCCTTGGAAAAAGAATGCCAGTTATGGCAGGACATACTGTAAATCCCAGCACTGGAGAAATGGAAGCAGGGAGATCCTTTAGGCTTGCTGGCTATACAGTCTAGCCTAATTGATGAACTCCAGGCCAATGAGAGACCCTGTTTTTAAAAAGTTGAACAACTTTCCTGATGATGACGCCCAGAGTTGTCTTTTGACATGCACTTGCACATATAGGAACATGTATGATTGTATGTATATATAAAACACAAAATCATATATGCAAACGTTTTTTAAAATTACAAAAGGGATAGATGGGGACAGTGAGGTGAACAAAAGCCTGGAGTAGTGCTCCAGCCACAGGGGAGTCTGCCATGGACGCAGCTTCCTATTGATGACTGCAGCAGACAGGAGCTTCCACAACACCCCCAACTTAGCTCCACTGGTTTCTCTAGCATCACGAATTTCTTTCAAGATTGGCTCCAGGATTTGCACAAGAGCAAGACTCCTTGCCTGGAATCTGCCAGTGGTGATTTTAAGCAAAGTCCCTTGTTTTGCCCTTCAGGGCCCAGCTGGGCCCTTGACTAGGTCTGCTACAGAAGTCCCTCTCATGTCTGCTGGATGTGGAGGGACCTCCTTGACAATTCCATGACCAAGGAAAGTTAGGCTCTGAGGAATTGGCAGTCTGCGAAGCTTCCTCATGTCCACCTTCTGATTCCGTTTTCACAGCCACCATGGGCTTTTAGCAAAGGCCGAAATGTTGTCGTGCAGGGTGGCTGATGCTCATTCAGGCTGCTTAGGCCTCATGGATCAGCACTGCCTTCCAGCTCCAGCCCTAACACTGATTGGGGAGAGGACACCTGGGAAGCTTCATAGTAGGATGGGGAGTTCAAGCTGGCCTGGTGTGCCATGCCTCTGTCAAACAAGGTGCTCTCCTGGGGGAGCTAACAGAATCACAGTGTCCCATGGACACTTTTCTCTTTTTTCTGCCTTTTTTATTTAAAAAAATAAACTTTTCAAATCATAAAATAGATAGCAAAGTAGCAGTCCCACCATTCTGGAATGAACATTGTAAACATTCTGACATATTAGCAATTTCCCTATAGACAAGTATTTCTTTTGATTTTTAAAACTGACAAACAGTTGTACAAATTTATAGGGTAAAATGTAAAGTTTCATTCTGCATATATCTTAAGCAATGATGTAACAGTGGTTAGGGGCAGACTCTGGAGTCAGACTGTATGGGTCCAGACTTGGACTATGTTACCAGTTAACTGTGACCTTGAGCAAGCTAACTCACCAGCCTGAGCTTTGGTCTCCTCACATGTGGAGTGAGTATAATTGTATTCCTTCCTCATCAATGTAAGGATTAAATTACTGAAAAGCTTTTGGATTGGTACTCAGTGTTAGAGATCATTACTGAACTGATGGTTACTGTGGTAGTTTGAATGTATGTCCCTCCCCATAGACTCAGTTGCTTTATTAAAGCTTGTAACTTGGGTTTCCAGCTGCCTGGCTGGAGGAGGTGTCACCAGACATGACTCTAAATTCCTGGCCAAAGGTATGCAGAGAGGTCTGAGCTCTGGCAGGGTTCCTGCCAAGTGCTGCTTTTGGTGTTTTGCTTCTTTTGCCATTTGATGGACCTTTCCCTGGATCTGTAAGCCTGAAATAAATCCCTTTCTCCCATAACAATGTCTGTTTGGGTGTTCACCCCAACATTGTGGAACTGTCTACAACAGAAATTTGGTACCAGAGAGTTGGAGTGTTGTTGAGATAAATCCAACTATGTGGATTTTGGTTTTTTGGAACTTGTGTGCTGGAAGGAATGTGGATGGACTTGGTACTTGTGACTATAGAAGCCTCAGTGCAGAAGCCAAGTTTTATGTGCTATTCTGGTGAGATCTTGAAATGCTGAATACAGAGAGAATTACGTTGGTTTATGAATTTTCAAAGGAGAAGGAGAGACAGCAGAGAGCCTTGTTGGAACTGGAAAACTGGCATAAGGGCTGGTTGCATTCTGCTGTCTATGCCCAGAGTTTGATCAAGGTTGAATTTGAAAGTCATGGACTGTATACTTGGCAAAAGATATAGAACTGAAAGATACAAGTTTTAAAGTTGGAAAAATTCAAATGGATTTAAAGTTACCAGCACCTAGACAGGTTTTAGGTTACTGAAGCTAGTAGCTTTGTAAAGCAGATTTAATTATTAAGGATGGCCCAATTACTTTACATCGAAACATTAGAAAGATGCCTGAGGTGATTCCACCCAGGAAAAAAACTGAAGATTTATTTCCTCCCTGAATAATATATGGCTGTGTCACTGAACATCTGGTATTGGTTTAGGAAGCATAAAAAATGCATGGAAGTGGGTTATGAAGTGCACACAGTTCCAGGAGCCACGGCTGAGATGTGGCAAATGAAACAGGGTGTGATGTCCCTGACACAGAGACCAATGAAGCCATTGGAAGATGACTGTGGTTTGAGAGGCGACCCACAGATGTTTTGGATATACCAGTACTGTGCAATGGCAACCATGGAGCACTGTTGGCTTGGGATGGAAGTTTTTCCTGGCTACTCAGCCCAGCTAAAGGGATAGAAAATGGAAATCCATAGACTGTCATCACTGGTTATGGATATTGAACTTGAACTGCGGATGTTTGAAGTTTACCTGATAGTTACTGATTTTGCCTTGATATAATCTCTCCTTGTTATACCTTATAGCAATGGAAATGTTTACTCTGTGCCATCATATGTTAGAAGTATGTAACTCGTTCTGATTTTACAGGACTTACAGTTAAAAGACAGTCTTGAATGTCAGATGAGATTTGGGATTTTGGAACAGTCTTAAATTTAGCAGACTATAGGGACCTTTGAAGTTGGACTGAATACATTTTGCAATGTGAGATGATCATGAGTCTTTTGGGAGCCAGGGACGGAATGTGGTAGTTTAATGTATGGCCCCATAGATTTGGGTGTTTCATTAAAGCCTGTAGCTTGGGTCTCCAGCTGCCTGGCTGGAGGAGGTCTCACCAGGGGCAGATCTGAATTCCATCCCTAAGGTATTCAGAGAGGCCTAAATTCTGGCAGGGTCTCTGCCATTTGCTGCCTTTTGGTGTTTTTCTGACTGGTGGTGGTTTTCTCTCTGCTTGGATTTATGAATGGGAGCCAGCTTCTTCTGCCATTTGATGGAACTTCCCCTGGATCTGTAAGCCTGAAATAAATCCCTTCCTCCCATAAATTGTGTCTGTTTGAAAGTTAATTCCAGCATCTACAATAGTTACTATTCTTTTTTTGTGTTCCCTGTGTATTAGGTTGTCAGGGCAAGAAGACATTCACCAATCCTCTGAAGTGGGTATTATAAATATCTGTAATGTACCATTGAAGATTCTAAGGCTCACAGTAGTAACTTTCCCAAGGTCATATGGCAAGGAAGTAGCAGAGGCAGGATTTGAACTTGCTTCTGTCTGACTTCAGAGCCTGCCCTCTTCTCTAGTTTGATTGGCCTTTGCGATAGTGACTTCTATGCAGGACAGGTACAGGAGATACCCATGTTGATTGTCCCAGTTGGTTTATAAGATATCCTAGAGTTCAGGTTTTCATCTGGAACTAGTTAGAAAGCCGGCAGGCCAGCAGACTCTGCGCTAACCAGAGTCTTCTGTGTTCTCAGGACATCGAGAAGACCATGAGCACAGCTCTGCACGAGTTACGGGAACTCGAAAGGCAGAACACAGTCAAGCAGGCGCCAGATGTGGTGCTAGACACCTTGGAGCCCCTGAAGAACCCACCAGGCCCCATCAACTCGGAGCCCGCCAGCCCCTTGCACACCATCGTCATCCGAGACCCCGATGCGGCCATGCGCCGCAGCAGCAGCTCCTCCACTGAGATGATGACCACCTTCAAGCCAGCCCTTTCTGCCCGCCTGGCTGGTGCCCAGCTACGCCCACCTCCCATGCGGCCTGTGCGGCCTGTGGTCCAGCATCGGTCCAGCAGTAGCAGCAGCTCAGGCGTGGGCAGCCCAGCTGTAACGCCGACAGAGAAGATGTTCCCCAATAGCTCCACAGACAAGTCAGGCACCATGTGACCCGCAGGGTGGGCAGCACAGCTGTTGACCGCTGGGCACACCATGGCCTGGGATGGCCTCGATGGCTTCCGCTTGCTTCCCAGGGACCCTGGCCAGAGCCCAGAAGGTCAGCCTGGGAGGGTGTATTTCTGTGGAGAGTGGAAGTCTAGGTATTAGCTGCAACACATTCAGCCATGTGAACCCCACAGATGCCCCAGGAACGCTGGTGCAAGAACAGTCCCAAGGACAGCATTTCCCAGGATGGAGGCAAAATGCTAGTCGGCTTCTCCCACATATCGTCACTGGAAAATTATTCTCTCCATACATATATATATATGTATGTGTGTGTATATAAATACGGGCATATATACGCATATGTGTACGTATGTGTCTGTAGGTGTGTGTATATATATTTATGCATCTATATAATATACTAGATCTGGACATACACACATGCTAAATGTATATAGGATCTCCTTTTTCTTTTTATGAAACTTAGATTTACCTCAGACCCATGCCACCAAACATCTCCCACTGGGTTATTTGGTGGGCTATGCAGGGACTTTCTGGGAGAACTGGGAGGCCCCACAGTAACTGCGAATAGAGCAATATACCACTAAGCTGCCAAAACACAAGCAGAAAGAGTCCCCCCGTCTCCAGAAGCCGTGGCCTTCCAGAACAGTCTGCCCCTAAAGGAAGGGTGGCACCCCAAGCAGTCTGCTCCTAGAGGTTAAAAAACCCTTCATCCACCCCAGAGACCTTGCCCTGCCATCTGAAGGCTAAAGGTCAGCTGTACCCCTGAAGTTGTCAGGAAGACCCCCGAGCACAGCATCCTTGTGTCTGTGTGCAGAATCATCCATCGGGATGGTGAGAAGCCCCACCTGCTGTAGCGCTGCATTCCCTGTGGTTGGGGAAAAGAGAAACACAAATACAGTGCAGTGGAGAACCTCACATGCTAGAAACATAGATAAATCTGTGGCAACTCTAGATGTTTAACTTAGAATCATCTTCAAAATATGTAATTCTTTGTTTTTCCTCGTTCTACTAATTAACCTGTGTCAGACTGGAACAAGACAGGCAAGGGGGTGTCGAGTTACACCACTTTCATTTGAAATCAGGCTGCAGCGCACTGTGGTTCACCCCCTGACAGCAGCGAGTGCCCAGTCAGGCCTCAGGCAAGGGCAGTCCTTGGCACCATAGAGGAAGCTTTCATGCTAGTGACAGAGCTTCCCACCCTCTTCACCCACTCCCTCCAGGGCACTCATGTCGACGAAAACATGGTGGGAGAGATGATACAACATGGTTTTTTTCTTTTTCCTTTTTTCTTTTTTTGGTTTTTCGAGGTAGGGTCTCGCTCTAGTCCAGGCTGACCTGGAATTCACTCTGTAGTCTCAGAGTGGCCTTGAACTCACGGTGATCCTCCTACCTCTGCCTCCCGAGTGCTGGGATTAAAGGCGTGCGCCACCACGCCCAGCAGTGTTTTTCTTTTAATGTGACAGGCTGAAAAGCAGCCGAGTTGCTCCCAGTTGGTCACATTTTACCTGCATTTTGATGTCTCTTTTCCAGATAATTTTTCTGGATAATGGGTCACAGATGAATCTGATCCTAATGGGACCACTTTTACTGCCCCCCCCAACCAAACAAATGATCTTTCTCCCCACTCTCTCTGCCTCTGAGAATTAGAGTCCAAAATCCAGTTTGAGCTATAGCCCCCACCAAGTAGGAACCATGTGACCCTGGGCCTCACAAGAACCCTCTGGGCTCACTGGGAAGCACTCTTCCAAACGCTGCTGCTGTTGCCATGAGGGAGAGAAGTCCTTCAGAGCTGCTTTGGGGACCCTCCCGACACTTGAGAATGGATAGTGGCATTTTCTACTTGCTTGCTGAAAGTTGAGCACCTATGGCCGGCCCTAAAGACGCATCACCCAAGGACATTTGAAAGGCCATTATTAGTTAGCATTTCTTCCCATTGGATTAGCTTCTGACCTCTCCTCTGGTCCTCCATTAAAAAGGTAAACACCCCCAGAGGGAGGGGCTTAGTGGGTTGCTGATACCTGGGTGTGGGGGTTGTCAATCATTCCTCTTCATTGGAAGGACCAGCCTTAAGATTGCCCCATAGAAGGAAGAACCTAGACTGAGCGCCAAATCAAAACATCAGAAAGCCAATGACAAACCTGACCTAGAGCCACCAAGCCTTGCTTTTGTAGCTCCTGGCTCCTGTCTCCAGAAGAGCCTCTGTCTTTGGACACCTAAAGCTAGCCCCACTTTTCTGGCGAGAGCAAGGCCTTTTGAACCTTCAGCCTGCGCAGTATGTCGTCAGTGGCTGACTGGAGGCTAGATCAGGCTCAGGAGCCCTTCATTTGCAAGGATGCGGTGCAGAATCAGAGGAGAGATGACTTCTTATTTCAACCCGGGGGCTTCTCCCAGGCCTTACATCCAGTCGTTTCCCAGGCAAAATGCAACATTCTCTGCATGATACCAGATAAAAACGAAAACTTGAGTTTATGAATCTGCTGCCTGACACCCAACACTAGCTAGGCCGTGTCGCTTGTCCTTGTCCTTGGCTCATCTCACTTTCCTCACTGACAGCAGCCCCGCCTTTCCTCAGATGACCCAAAGGCACAGCCTCTGCTGTTTTCTTTAAGCATCTATTTCTCTCCCATTGGCAAATGGCTGACCAGCTCACATTTAGGAAGCGTGCACACGGATGGCAGCTCTGAGCCTCGAGGAGGAACAAGTGGAAAAGCGCTGTTCCCTCCCGGCCCCACTTCTTCACCCGCCCCCTGCATGTCCCAGCCACACTCCAGCTCAGTCCCTCTAAGTCCACCGAGCCTTCTCCTGCCGACGCCTGCCTGTTTTAGTCCACATATATTGCTGTATTTGCTTACATGCTGGAAAGTAACTGTTAAAATGTGAAACTGTAATTTTTAAAAGGCTTCAATTATAGCCTATGCCACTCACCCAATCTTTGCATCTAGTAGATAGATCGATGTAAAAACAAATACCAGAAACCTAACTGTACAGTGAGTGTGGGGGAATGTAGTAATCTAGTTAGTAGTCCTCAATATAGCCAAGTGTACAGGGGGAAGTGGTGTCTACCCTCAAGTTCATCACCGTTCTTGAAAGCTGTACTGATCACTTTGTTGATAACGGGCATCTTTTCAAACATTTTTTTTTTATTTTTTTGCTTCATGGAGTGATTTAGCCTTCACCTTACCCCAAGGTCAAGCCTTTTGTCTTTGTGTATAACCATTGTTCAGTCTCTTTTAGGAACGAACCAGCAAGATGTTCATTTAAAACTGGTCTAGTTTCCTGGGCACCTCGTGGCCCAGCTGCCGCTGAAGACCTTTCTTGAATGAATTTGAGAACAAGCTGTGTTCCATCCCTACTCTCCCTCCCTTCTTCCCTTTCCTCAGAAAGAGCTGCTCTGAGCTGTGGGAATTCTCTGACAAATTCTTGCCTTTCCTGGTCTTCAGTGCTAATGATTTCTCACCTCGAAGCGCCTTTGAGCCCCGGACAGAGCGCACAACTGGAGGGGATTGTGGGCTTGGGAAGTAGACTTGGGAGTCTTCTCTGAGCTCACTAAACAGGGGTCAGGGGAGAAATGGATTCCCAAGGAATGAAAGGTTTCTAATCAATGAAGAAATTGGAGTGGGAAAAGACACAAGGGAATGGAGCCATCTGTTGCTAACTGGCTGGAACCAGCAATTCAGAGATCTGCCTTATGAATACTTCAAACTGGTTTGGGGAACACAAGGGGCCTGTGGTGGACGGGCCCTTGTGCAGGGCTGTAGAGTGCCTTGTGGCTGTGTTTCTTTCTTGTTCAGGAGGCATGGATGCAGAGGATGTCTGGTGACCTTGAACCTGGTCATTGTCCAGTGCTCAGCGCACATCCACTTAACACCTGATGAAAACAACCGCAAGGCTAACCTAATGGCCCTCCTTCTCAGCCTTTCTAGTTCTAACTTCTCACACATCCATGTGGTTCCACACAGAGCAGATGCCTCATTCTCCTGAGAAACCCAGAAAGCAAAGTGAGGAGGGCTCCTCCGCCATGGTGGTGGGCCCTGCTGGTCTGGGAACGGTGGCGTGGCAGGAAGGGAAGGCAGAAAGGGGCAAGCTGAGGGGGTCCTTAGCTGATTTTCTGCTGTGCAGAGCTAACGTTGACATTCTGTGTCAACTTCCCTGGTTACTCTGGGGTCTCTTCTCCACTGAGCAGAATTCCAAGTGGAGAATTTCCATACATACCCAAAGGTGCCCAGGGAAGCTGCCAGGAGGGACTCTGCTGTCAGCCTGAGACTTCCTGGCCTCTCTGAGGTTGATTTGCCAGCATCGCACTGTCCCATCCTCTGGGACTGGCCAGATGGCCATCGCTGCCCTTTGCTGACACCCCCTCTGCGCGAACTGTCCCAGACAAATAGCAAAGCTGTTCCTGGGCCTGGAAGGGCCACAGTGCACTTTCCTTCCCCAGATGGAAGTGGGTCCCGGCTGGCTCTGCTGCCCAGGCCCTCATCCTGCAGAGTGACTGTTTACATGGTTTGGCAGGAGGTTTGCTTCTGACTGCTTCAGAGTGGCTGGTCTATTTTGTTTCCTTTGTTTTCCTTCCTCCTTTAAATTGTGACAGGAAAAACAAACCGAGGCCACCCAAGGAAATGGCTGGTTGCCTGTCCCCACGTGATGCTAACTGTCACCCTCTTCCGGGTATCATTTCTCTACCTTATGACCAAACGCCCGTCCTATAGAGTGTCTGATAGGATCCTCTGTTGAGTATTCTGATGGTGCCTGCTGGTTTGACGTGGAGCTATCCTGTGAAATAAAACGGCTTAACTTTTCTCAGACGTGGTTCCGTGGCTTTCGTAAGGGTGATGCGTGCGGCACAGTGTGGGTGGGGTGATGGCCCAGTCGTCCTCATCCTACTACGCACTCGGTCTGCATGCTTTGCCCTGCAGCTTCCCTCTGGAGCTGTCCTGTAGCTCAGTTCAACCAAGCGGAGGTTGAGGTTGCAAGAAGGACTGCTTCAAGTGCAGAGCAAACTGCAGAAAAGCTCCTGGGAGCACGGGAAGACTGGGCATGGGAACCATGGCAGGAGCGGAGCAGGACTCCCCCGCCCAAGCAGCTTTAAAAGGTTAAGGTTTGTAAAACAGGCCACAGGAACTCTCATGTCGAGGTATATGCAAAATTTCAGCATGTTGTCTAAGCATGTAATCCAGCCTCTTGGGTCTCTTTTCTTTTATATTATTACTTTGTAGACGGTCAAGGAGATTTGTTGAGAAAAGGGTAGGGAGGCCCCAAAGCATCTTGGGATTCTGCCGGCTCCGAAGGTGGTAAGGCTGAAAAGCTATGCTGCGTTTTGAGAGAAACAGGCTTGGCGGGGAAGATCTGCAAGCAGCTGCCCTGAGGCAGGGGCTTCTGGGAATCCAGGACATTGTCTCACCAAGAGGATAACTATTCTCCCACCTTCTTAGCTTGTCTTAAGGTGAGAGGTGGTCTCTAGACCAGGTAAGTGATTGACAGGCTCCATTGGATTAACTCTTAAGGTAATTTAGCCTTCACCCAGGACCAGACAACTTTGTCCTCTGGCCAGGAGGAAGTGTCCTTTCATACAGTATGTTAAATCCTGTAGAGAGGCGACTGCGTCCTGCTCTGACGTGACCAGGAAAAGAGGAGGTGAAGTCAATACTTCAATGGCCTCCAAGACCACCTACCACATTCCCCTTTAAGAATTAAAGCCCTAAAATCATTTGGAAGATGGGCATCAAAGTGATCTAACTGCACCAGGTCAAAGTGGGGCAACAAAGATGTTTCTAGGGTTGCACCCTTGTTAACTGACCAAAGGGGCCCCAGGACCTTTTTGGTTACATTTTAAAATATGCCTAGGTATGTGAGTGTGTGTGTGCACTGTTAATGACTAATTACTGTCCCAGGAACTAGATTCAATGCCTTTATGCATTTTCTCATCAAAGGGCACCTGGGAGCTCTGCCATGCTCCCTCAGCCTTCAAGCCTCGTGTGTTGGGAGGCTCCCAAGTGACAACGATGCCTTGCATCTGAAAGTGCAAATTACAGAAATAAGTGCAAATGGCCTCGGTCCTCTGAACTCTGCATCTTAAGACAAAGTGCCTGGTTCATCACCAGTAGCGGAGCTGAACTAAAGCTCTTTAGAAAGGCGAGGGGGGGGCCACGATCACACAATGGACTGGAGATGAGCAAGCTGAAATTCAAATGGAGCGCATTCACATTATTCAAACATTTATCTAAAACTGACATGAAAAACAGCCTGATTCACCACAGTATGATTTGACACCAAGTCTAATTTTATGTCATCTCCCAACCCCCACCCCTTCCAGTTTTGCTACATTTACTAGAACCTGGGGCTGGAGAGATGGCTCAGCGGTTAAGGCACTTGCCTCCAGTGCCTAAGGCCCCGGGTTCAATTCTCCAGGACCCACATAAGCCAGACCCACAAGGTGGTGGCCCTGGTATGCTCTCTCTCTCTCTCTCTCTCTCTCTCTCTCTCTCTCTCTCTCTCTCTCTCTCTCTCTGTGTGTGTGTGTATCTGCTTGAAAATAAATAAATAAAATATACAATTTAAAAAAAACAGCCATTGCAGTTATTATTAGCGGACTCCATCCTGCTGGATGATGAAACAGAAATTTTAAGACATTAAGAGGCTTGCCCAAGGTTAGAAAATAAAGCTCAGAAGCCAGAATGTGGACTGTCTGCCAAGACATGCCTATAGGTGCTTCATGCTGCCTCTCACAGCACTTGCTCATTACCCGGTCTGGAGCAGGCGGCTTGGGCTGCAGAGGGACAAGCAAGCTGCCTGTAGTGCCCTCTGGTGGGTCTTCATGTAACAGCTTCTTTGATGAACAGAACGGGCTTTTTTTTTTCCTCCAGCCCCTCTGTGAAGGCCATTCCCACCCAAATCACTTGCCACTCAGTGGCGGCCTCTTGCTAAGTCCAGGCTCCCCTGCTCCCTAAACCCAAAAGGTCTCACATTTTGTGCAGTTGCCACAATCTGTTGATTTCTCATAACAAGCATGCTCATCCGAGAGCCCTAAATTAGAATCATTCATTCAGCAAGCACCGTTTTTATGCCCCTTGCCACAAGTTAGCTGCTGGGGATGCAAATGGATGAGACTGTTTTTACCCTCCAGCTCTCAAGCTGCCTTAATTGTGTAAAGCAATCACTCCAATCAATTCTGATTCAATGATGAACAGAACAGCGTCTGCAACTCAGACACATGCGGCAAGTTTTAGCTACCCAATGCTTTGCCAGCAGCAAAACACAGCTCGTGGCTGACCGATCCACTTCCTGGTCATGGAAGCACGGGACATTCTGGTTTGCGAACCACAAACTAACCCAAACATTCCAATGCAAGAAGGAATTTGCCACATCTGGAAACCCCAGGCTGGAACTGACCTCCAGGCTGGGATGAGCTTTGTCCTGGGCCACTCTCTGCTCACACTGCCTGCCTCACACCATGGCTCCCCAATGGCTGGAAAGCTTCCTCTCCCGGGACCACCTCAGGCTCTGTAGAATAAAAGTCTTGAAGCTGATTCTCTGTGACGACTAAGAACAAACATGTCGAAACCAGCCCTGGGTCCAAAAGGAGTGCTGCCAACGCCACCCAGACTGTGTAGCAACAAAGAATAGTAGACTGAAGGCACTTGGGAGCAACGTCTTCACACTATGGATCCCCAAGGAATAAGAAATGATGATGGGTTTCAGTCACACTCGGTTTTAGGGTGGTAGCTATGCAGCAATTGCTAACCAATACGTGAGAACAACATTCATGCATAAACAAGTTTCCCACTCACCTATGGGCTTCAGATCCACCTACCAATAATGGTATCCACCAAGTACACTCTGAGGACAGGACTCCAATCCATGCACCAGCGGAGGTAGTTTATGGAGGTGTATCAGTTACCTTCTCATTACTGGGACAAGACACCCAACCAGAAGCAGCTTATGGAAAGAACTGGTTTATTTTGGCTCACGGTGTCAAGGGGGGAGTTTGATCATGGTGGGGAAAGCCTGGCAAGCTCAGAAAGCAGGGTGTCACATCTTGTGAAATCAGCAGGGAGGAAGGCGCTGTATGTAGGCTGTGAGGGTGAGGGGGCTAGGTTGCTTGGGCTAGCTGGGCTGGAACTATAAAATCCCAAGGCTCACACCCCCATGGCACACTCACCTCCTCCAGCAAGGCTCCACTTCCCCAAGGTTCCACCAGCTGGGGATTAAGTGTGAGGCTTAATCTCAAACACATCAGGGTATGAGGGACATTTTACATTGAAACCACCACGGGTAGCATCGCTACTTTGTAACTGAAGAAACTGCCATACAAGGAATTGGAGTCCAGAATTCCTCACTGACGTTTCTACTGTCCTGCTTGCTGTAGTACAGGATGTAGGAACCACCTTCTGGCTCAGCTCGTACAGGCCAGGATTCAGTGATCAAGGGCCTGGTTGTCTTGACAACCAATTTAGGAGTAAAGTCTGTTCCAGCTTCTTTGGGGACCTGCCATAGCTCTGTCATCCATCAACTTAACTGAAACCCCAAGAGCAAGGAGAGTCGTCATTATCCATTTGCTTGCACTCATGCCATGCTGGGCTTTATTATCAACAGAACACTTCTCCTCAGAACATGTAGCTTTATATTAGGAGGGCTCTTCAACTTCCCGGTGGAGAGCTGAGGATAGGAGAAGAGCAGGACCTGCCCTCAGTCCCAAGACCAGATGGAGGGGGAGAAAAGGCCTCTAGGTTTCCTGGCCCTGCTTCCCAGCCTCGCCTCTCTGCCACACACGCCCTGAGCTGCCTCTAGGGAAGTGGATGAGTTTCTGTCATGGGAGTGTGCGCAATGGTGCTGGAGTCCCACGGGCCTGAGTGTGGATCCCAGCCCTGACTTCCATTGTCAGCGACCTTGGCAAGTGACAAGACCTCCCGGAGCCTGCCTTTGCTCAGGAACACGAAGCTAGTCAGAGGCTCTGCTTCCCAGCGCACTTTGGAAAGGACGGTCTCTAACATCACCAGGCCACCCAGGCACGCGGCAAATGCCGCTAGTCAGGCCTGGTAGCATCTGTCATCTGCTTCAGTGCAGTGCTCTATGGAAAAACACAGATTGTCAGGCCTGGAGGCTGACCACACGGACTTCGAAGAAAAAGTGAGGCCAAATTCCACTATTTATTGGCCACGACTTGGAACAAGGGCGAGGGGCACTCTTTCTTCCTGCTCTGAGGGTCCATGTGGTATGTGGGCAGCACCACCGAAGGGAGGCCATCAGCCCTGCTGCGTCCATCACACTTTCTAAAGGAAACCGCTCCAGACCTCTGGATCTGGCGGCTCGCAGACTGAGCCATGGATGGGAACTGACTGAAAGGCAAGTGGTGGCGGATTGGATCCCTTGCCCCTCAGTGAGCTGAGCCAATGGATGGCCTTCCTAGGGAGCATGGCCAGGAAGTCACAGAGTGCCTGGGCAGCTTAGCAGGCGGAGGAGAAGATAAGAAGCTACAGTGACAAAGGTCAGAAGCAGAGAGGCAGTGCCTGCAGCCACAGGAGGAAGTCCTGACGGAGGCGGCACAGCTGATGACCTTATCTCAGCCCTCCCTTCCTCTGTATGGCTTGAGTGGGCTTCTGTACCTTGCCATTGAAAGGGCAAGGGGAGAGGATGGCTGTGACCAACATGATTGGATCCCTTCCTATGTTCCTTCACACCCCAAAGCCAACTAATGAGCTCTCTCCGTTCCCAGCCCTCAGTGGGGTTGCTGGACCCGCCCATGGCATGGGGCACCTGCCCATTCTTGAGCCAGAGCTGGAAGTCACTCTTGCTACCACAGTAGCTATGCATGGCCTCCCCAAAGAACAAGATGGGTTCCATCCTCAGCCCTGGGCGTTCTTTAGCACTCCAGTGGGCGACCTCGAGAAGCACATCAGGGTGTGATCTGAAAGGAGGAGAGTCACCAGTGGATGCTCGGAGGACTCCGAGGCCAGACTGCCTGGGCTTCGATCCTGGTTTTCCTTCTTCCCAGCCGGGAGGCCTTCACCTCGAAAGCAAGGGCAGTGACACTGCTGTCTCGCCGTGTGCCTTTTGGACTGTGATGGCAGAGGAAAACTCCAATGAATGTAGCAGCTGTAACTGGGGCCTAATGGCAGACTCCCCTGCTGCATCGGTCATTCCGCTCAGCAGGCCTTGGACAGTTGGTGACCTGCTTCTGTCTCAGAACATCTAGACATGGAAACCCATCCAGACGAGGCTCCTATGATGTGCCAGGCACTGTTCGAAACCACTTCGTCCGCTGTCACGTTCTCGTCCAACAGAAAAGCTGCGAGGTCTGGGCACTTAGCTCTCAGCCTCATGAGGGCCAGGAAGGGAGGGTCGTTGCCTCCAAAGCTCACCGAGGAGCAGCAGGGCCTCCGAGGAGTGACCAGCCTCCTCCCCAACAGGTCCCGCCCAGTCTCACTGCAAGAAGAAGCTCGCATCCACACAGACCTCATCAGAGCCTCTAGCGACTGTCCTTTCTGGCTTCCAGAAGCTTCCACATATGCTGCCAGCAGGCAGAGATGGGGTGAACTCGGATGAACTCGGATTTTTGTTCCCTATAGGTTCATCAAAGACCTGGAGGTCGGGTACTGAAAAGATGAGATAGAAACGAATTATGAACGAAGCCGGAGCCCGCATCCAGCGTGATGCTCTGCTGCCCCCGTGTGGTCATTTCTAAGATTGCAGGCAGGGTGAGCGCCCTCTAAACGGTGGACTAGAGCCGGAAATAACATGGTTCACCTATTAGAGAGTTTAAAAATATTGATTTTCCTTGCTTGTTTTACTTTTAAACTTTTAAATAAGTCACCGATATAATATTTCATCTTGAATATGTGCTTACATCTCTAAAGGGCTACTTTCTACTTGACAATCCCATTTTCAGAGAAAAGTGATAATTTCTTGATGTGATCATTAATACACTTCCAATTCCCTCGATTGTTCAAAAAAATTTATTAAAAGTTGGTTTGGGGCTGGAGAGATTGCTCAGTGGTTAAGGTGCTTGCCTGAAAATCCTAACGACCTGGGTTCAATTCCCTGGTACTCATGTAAAGCCAGATGTACAAGATGGCACATGCATCTGGAGTTTGTTTGCAGTGGCTGGAGGCCCTGATGCACCCAATCTCTCTCTCT
>PVHP010004950.1:0-69939 GCA_004024765.1 Zapus hudsonius
CCATCCCTTACCCCTCATTCATAACCTCTCACTTCTTTCTACTAGTCTGCATAGAGTTTACGGTTATCCGGGTTAAGGACCACATATGAGGGAGAATATGCAGCGTTCGATTCTCTGATCTTTTGAGTGTTCACTTAGTAAGATCTGCTCAAAGTCAGACCATTTTTTTCCTAAATTTTGATATGTCATTTTTCCTTTCAGCTGAGGAGAATTCCATCGTGTAAATATACCACAGTTTCGCTGTCCATTCCACCATGGATGGGCCATTTGGGTTAATTCCAATTCTTGGCTATTATGAATTGAGCTGCTATAAATATAGCTATACAAAAGTTTCTGCATCTAGATGTGACATCTTGCAGGTAGATGCCTAGTAGAGGGATAGCTGGGTCCATTGGTAGTTCTATGTCTGTGGTAGTTTTGAATAAATGTCCCCCCAAAAGAATTAAGGGTTTATTAAAATTGTAAATTGTCTCCAGCCAGTTCCGGCTAGAGGAAGTGTGTCACCTTGGCCAGATCCTAAGGTTCAGCCCTAAGGTATTGCTGGGGTGGGTCTGGAATTTTAGCTATACGTATCCAAAAAGCAGTCTGAGCTCAAGCCTGGAGTTCCTTTAGTTAGTTTGGAGTGTGCTTGCTTGTGGTGCTGGTGCTGGGCTTCTGTCTCTGTCTCTGTTTGGATCTGTGAAAAGGGGGCCAGCCTTCCCTTAACTTCTTGCCCTGGATCTGTTCAATAAATATTTTCCTCCCCAAATCGTGCATGGTTTGGAGATTCATCCCAGCGGCGTGTGGCTGACTACGACAATGTCCTTTGTGCATTCTGTCTAGGAGTCTCCACACAGCTTTCCATAGCGGTTGAACAAGTTTGCAATCCCACCAGCAGTGAATGAGGGTTCCTCTTTCCCCGCATCCTCGCCAGCAACGATTGTTGTTGGTTTTCTTTATGATTGCCATTCTGACTGGGGTAAGGTGGTATCTCATTGTGGTTTTGATTTGCATTTCCCTGATGCTTAACGATGCTGAGCACTTTCCTAGATGGGACAAGGCCATTTGTGTTTCCTCCTCTGTTAAGATCAGTGCCCCACTTTGTGATTGATGGGGGTCTATTGGCTCTGAGTATGGTTTGTTTGTCTGTACAGAAGCTTCTGAGCCTTATCAGGTCCCATTGGTTAAGTGATTGTTGCATTTCCTGGGGTACTGGAGTTTTGCTCAGGAAATTTTTCCCTACTCCTGTTTCATGTAGATTTCCTCCTATTTTTTTCTTCCAGGGTGTTCAGGGTTACAGGATTTATATTGAGGTCTCTGATCCATTTGAGTTGATTTTTGTGCACAGTGAAAGGAGTGGGACTTCTGATTCCATGCTCCAATCCAGCCCCAGTCGCCCAGACTTAAGAGCTCAGTGAGAGCTTCGTATTGCTCATGTAATCCGTGTTCTCAAATTATGTGCCCTCCTGGCAATGGCGTGTGGTCCCTGGTACCCGCCGAATCCGCCTGTGCCCTCCTGGCAGTGGCAAGGAATTAGCCTGTGCCCTCCTGGCAGTAGCGTGTGATCCCTGGTACCTGTGTGAACCAGCCTCTGCCCTGTGCCTCCAGCACTGGCAGAGGTTCCCAGGTATCTGCCTGAGTGGCCCTGCCTGACAGCTCCGGTCCAGAGTGGGCTTCCAGAACCAAGCTAGGTCAGTTTGCCCAAGGAGTGGGTCTGCCTGTGTATGTGTGTGTGTGTGTGTGTGTGTGTGTGGGTCTTGGGGAGAAGTGTGCCCAAGAATCGGGTGCTGGAGGGAAAGGTGATCAGCCGGCAAGGGCTTGGGAAGCGGCTGGAAGGAGACAATGGGGTGGGAGCTTGGGGTGGGGGGTGGCTCTCTGTTCCTCTGCGGAGCAGAGAGCCGCTGGGGAACCCTGTCTGGGCTGGTGCAAGAGCTGGGGAGAGGGTGAGCTTGGGTTCAGGGCCGGCTGGGGTCTGGGGTTTGGATCCCAGCTGGAAAATCAAACCTTTACAGAGAGAGTTCTGGCGATGCTGCTACTCGTCTGCTGTCTTGCTCCGTCCCCCAAAGGTGTTTTTTTCGAGTCCTCAAATTGCCAGAATTTCTAGAACTAATATCAAACCTGTTGTGTTACTGTTGCAGGAAAGATAAGGTAAGATACTGGGAATGTTGAGAAAGCAGGTTTTATTTGTTCAGAGGACACAAGTCCTAATTCTGAACCCCATTGAGGAAGCTCTTACAGTTTTATACTTTGGGTCATGGGATTCAGCAAAGAGAACATGTTGATTGGCCGCAGACAGTTTTACACGAAATGTGTTTCTTTTGGAACATAGTTAAAAAACTATAAAATGTCCTTGTCTGAGGCAGACAAAGAGGGAGCCCCTGTTAAAGGTGTATGTGTGTGTGGTGGGGACCACAAGAGAGGGGGCTGTAGCTAACCAGTCAGAAGACATTAGCTAGCAGAAGTATAGAGAAAGGAGATAAAATCCTTGTTTAAAAATCCTGATTTTCTTAGTAATTTTCCCCTATGTCTTCTATCATTACAAGTCTCTGGGAGCCCGAAGATATGAAATGGGAACCATCTCTGGTTTTCCTTACTTTGTCTGCTTCACAGCTCCATCTCTCAGACGTGCTTTACTAAAACGAATCCTGCTATTTCACTTTCAAAATTTTCTCTTTTCTCCTGCCATATATATATATATATATATATATATATATATATATATATATATATATATTCTTTTTTAAGGTATGTTTCAGTCTGATGGGGTTTGGGGAAGACAGCAGAGTTTGAATGCCTTGGATCCATTTTGAAATTGTGCACATGTGTGTATGCATGTTCATATGCATGTGAACACACGTGTGTGCTCACGCATGCGCATGGGTGGGTGCCTGTGTTCTTGTATGGAGGTCACAGGTTGATATCTGTGCAGGGTATCTTCTACACTTGCTCTCCACCTTATATTTTTGGAGACAAGTCCTCTCACTGAACCTCTGATTAGGTTAACTGATTTGGTTAGATTAGCCTGTCAGCACCAGGGATCCTCCTCTCTGATACTTATCAGCCCTGGGGTTCCGAGCACACACTACACCATGCCAAACTTTGGTGCAGATGCTGGGGATACAAACTCGAGTCTTTGTGCTTGCATGGGCAAGCACTTTGCCAGTTAAAGCACCTACCTAGCCCCTGTGGCCCGGTGTTCCAGGACTATATCCCTAACTTGACTTAATCTCTGTCCAATAGCTCTGATATTCCAGGGCATTGCATTTAAGGCTATTTTTTTTATGTTTTGGGAGTGGGTAGCACAAGCCAGGGTTCCATCACCAACTTTACAAAGATGGGGGTCATGAAGACACATCCTATAGTGCTCCAAAGACACTCTTTGTCATTACAAGTTAGTAAGAGGGAAACGTCCCTTTTTGTACTAACTCCCACAGTTAGCTGGCCTTCTGGGACATGCACACTGTGATTGCAGGTGCTGTCCCCAGCCATGTAGTTTGAATACACAGAAGAGTAAGTCATTGTGCCACACAGCAAGAACCATCATCCCAAAGAGTATTTCTTTATGAAGCTCATATGGTTTGGTGTTCTTACACATCATTGTGTTTTCCTCTGTTAGATTTAAACAATTAAAAAAATACTTTTATTTATTTGCAAGCAGAGAGCTGGAAGAGAGACAGAGGGAATGGGCATGGCAGGGCCTTCAGCCACTGCGAACAGACTTCAGATCCATGTGCCACTTTGTGTCTTGGGTTTTACCTGGGTACTGGGGAATCGAACTCAGGTTGCCAGGTTCTTTAGTCAAGCACCTCAAACACTGAGCAAACAAACAAAAACAGTAACAAAGTCTGAAACTCTTATGTACAGAAAGTAAATGGTCAACACAGAAGTAAGAGAGTCCTTCTGGTTGTTTTTTTTTTTTTCCCTTATAGCCTTGAAAATGGACAAACTTTCCGAGACAAGAGCCGGGCATGGTGGCGCACACCTTTAATCCCAGCACTCGGGAGGCAGAGGTAGGAGGATCGCCGTGAGTTCAAGGCCACCCTGAGACTCACACAGTGAATTCCAGGTCAGCCTGGACTAGGGCGAGACCCTACCTTGAAAAAACAAACAAACAAAAAAACTTTCCAAGACAGTGCATTAGGTAACCACAAGTGTTAGGAAACCCAGTGACACAGACTTAAGATCCTCCAGACAACTTTATAGTGTTTCTCACAATTCTGCTTCTAGTTAAGGGCAACAGACAACATTTAAACAAAAGAGCCACATCAATTGTCCTAGAAATCAAGTTCAAGTAGATATTACAATCTCCAAAAATCTGTCTTTTTGAGTGAACATTGACCATTTTTTCAAAGTTTCACAAGAATCTGAGGATTAGTCTCCTGTGACCGGAAGCCATCTCTAATGGCTTCCAGTCTCAGCTGAGCTGGGGGGGGGGGTTAGGGTGAGCAGTTCCACTGGTCACCTAGATGTGGAAGAGAAAACCCAGCAAGCAGCAGCCTCCCCCAGCCTGCCCTTCATCCTTGCCTGTGTGGGGCACATTGGTGGCAGCATGCTAATTTTAATGTCATTAGCCTTATTATTAATGTCAAATACTCCTTGGATCTTTTTTCTTTTCATACATTTCTTCTGCTGTGTTAATAAATGCCTCTTCTGCATTGGAGGCAGTCTTCACAGAAGTCACCATGAAGAGAATTCCATCTTCTCATGCAAAGCTCTACCTTCTTTTTTTTTAAACTTATCTCCTAGACTCTAGGCCACTTTTATTTCTAATAAACATAATGGCCATGTTGGAATTGGGATGCTGGCAGGCACCCTCTGACCGGCTTGTCGGGCGGTTCAGTGTCTCTCGAGGAAAGGCCCGATGCACCTCTGTGGTATCGACCTGATTATAGAGCCAAATCACTCCTGCCCGGCCGCATCCCATGTCTGCAGTTCTATCTGTTTCCCATCAAATGTAAGATCCTGAGCACCCAAATTCCACCCCAATGGTGAGGTCAAGCACAGCTGAAACCTCTTCTCTGTCAACTGTAGCAAGAAGCACAATCTACTAACATCTGTGTTGCAGATGATGATATAATTGAAGAGATAGGCATGCACCATGCCTTAGCCGTAACTCAAGTGATGACTTTGTTGTATTGATTTTTAATTTTTTTTTGTAGGAGCCTAGTCAAAATAATCTCCCTAACTTCCACTACAATGTGACTTCAGTAATTGAAAAAGAAATACAGGTGCATCAACACTTGTTTATATTGCCGTGTTTTCCCTTTGTAATTGCAGTAAACGTCATCTCTCCTTGTCTCGGAACATGTCCTGTGGAACTTGGCTTCTGCCTTCATCTCTGACTCCTTCCCTTTGTCACATTGTGTAGTTTACACATGGGGGCTTCAACACCGTTCCTTAGACATTGGGCTCCTTTTTGCCTCTGGGCCTTTGCAGTTGTCCTTTCCTCGCTTGGGAAGCTTTTTTCCTAGCATCCTCAGACATAACTCAATGGCTGGCAGCAGGAAGCTCTGGAAAAGTAAATGTTTAGTTCTGCAGAGTCTCTGGGCCACCCAGTGTCTCGCTAAGTGAATGAATAAAAAGATCCTTCAGTCACGGTCTTCCCTAAGGCAAAGGAAACTCAACAACTCAGTTAATACAAAAAAAGCAAGAGCGGTCAAGACGTGTCACACCCCATATCATACCCTCCTCCCAATCCCAGAGGAAGTTCTCTGTTTGGGAGTTCGAATCTAGTTGTGTAAGGTGAGAAAGATGGAGGGGATGGGCACCCTGTTTCCAGGTAGGATACCAAGAGAGCAACAAGACTAGGAGAGGCAAGGAGGCCGAGGCAGCCACACTGACAGCCATGGTACAGGCAGACCATCAACCAACTTCATCACACTTGGGCCGCCACACATTCATGCAGACAGACCTTGGGATTGAGTGGGGTGAAAGCTACTACTTGGATCTTCTCAAAAGGACGGAAGCCCAAGGAAGGGGGAGCTGACTGGGGACAAGCATACTAGAGGTTATGAGAGCTTAGAAAACACACTACATTTTCCTAGTCACCCATGCTGGTTGGTGACATTATGTTGCTGGTCATAGTGGGAGTGGTTATATTGGGGAAAGAAGCCAATGCTAGATAGATATCAGGCTCTTTTATCCAGATACCCCCAGGACGTCATTGAACAATATACCAGATTCTTCCGAATTCCCTCAGAAGAGAGGATAGAAGAGTCAGGAGGTCACCAAGCCTGGGAGAGCCGAAACTTCAAAGGTCCCAGGACCACTCTCCAGGGTTATAAGAGCAGCAAACCACTGTTGAAGAGCAGACCCTGACCCGTGTTGTATAGTGATTTTTAAACTTAAAACATTGCAAGACCCCTTTCTAAAAATATATAAAGGTCCAACAAGCGCAAGGGGAAGAGACTCCCTGACCAGCCGAGCTGTTTGCAGGTCGTGCAGTGAGCTCCAAGGAGCAGTCACCCATGCTGGGGTGAGGTCACCCCACTTCTGTAAGCAGCCCCTCACCCTGCCCTCTAACCCTAAAACAGCCTGGGCATTCACCAAAACTGGTTGTGTGATGCAATTGTGTTTCAGTCCGTTGCCTGTGTCCTACGTGGGGTGAATAGACATGTGTTTGCATCTCCCCAGAGGAAAAAGTTTCACGTGACATCCTGGTTTATCAATACACCTCTGGGAACACATCTGTATCTGGCTGAACAATTTACCCAACCTGGTGAAGATGAGATTTTCAAATAAAAATTGAGTTGACTTACAGACCACTTCATTGACCTGTTGCACTGTTCCCCCATCCCCACTGAGACTAGGGCATCCATATCAGAAACACACTGAGTCCAGTGTACTTTGACAGAATCCTGGCAGGGGAAGAGCCACCCCCCATCACACATTGGGAATGGTTGAAGAAAGCTCTTGATACTACTCATTGGGGAAGCCAGGTGTGGTCGTACGGAGCAGTTGCATCACTGTTCGTGAGATCAGAACTGTTTGCCTCCTGCCAGGAACCAGTTCGAGGGCTTCCAGTACTGGGAGAGCAACAGCTTGGCTCCACCATATGATCAACTATCCAGTCCCAGACATCAAGCCACACACTAGGGAGAGAAAGAGCTCCCAGAACGAGATGAGGTACTTGGAATCTGAAGACTTTTGCAATAGTGGTCCTTAGGAGTGGTCCCCCTTCGGGCCAAATTGAAGGAATAAGAGGGACGAAAGTAAGTGAGGACGTTATCCTAACAGTTCAGAGCAGGAAAGAGAGAGTTTAGTAGGAGCAAGGAGGCTAAGACCTACACAAGACTGCATATCTACACCACCTCTGTAGCTGGGTCCAGGCCACTGGCTTGCTGCAGTATCTCTCTCACAAGGGGAAGCTCTAGCTGGCATCCCTTCTTCTTTTCAAAGTAGTTAAAAACTATGAGAGAGAGAGATAGAGAGAGAAATGGGTGCACTTCCAGTTGGTGTTGTAAACGAACTCCACATATGTGCACCACTTTGTGCATCTGGCTTTACGTGAGTCCTGGGGAATCAAACCTGGATTCTTAAGACTTTTCAGGCAAGTGCCTTAATGGCTGAGCCATCTCTCCAGCCCTCTGGCTGGCATTTTTGTGCAGTATGGCCATCATTCCAGCCCTGGTGGACTGGCTTTGGACATATGTCACACAAATGTTGAAGGTAGTAGCAGTGAGGCCATGGGGGGGGGTCGGTGTTCCTCTGCAGAGAGGAAAGAAATGGCTGCTTAGAGGGGTACAGACAAGAAATGAGTGCCAAAGGCTTTTTTTTTTTTTTTTTTAACTGTGATTTTGGCCTTGAGGTCTGGGACTGAAGATCCCAAAGACAACTGTTTTGGCAAGAAAAACCATTCTTTTGGTCTTTTGTACTTTATTTTTAATTTTAGAGTTTCTTCCTTAAACTTCCTGCTCTTTGGCTATTTCTAGGCTGAGACTCCTGCTGTCTGTCCCAGAGAAGAGTTAACAGTCTCCTTTAGATTCTGGATTTCTGGAATGGGGTAGTGCTGAAATTTGTCTTTATACTCCCGTTGTGTATGATAAATGTTGAAAATGTCAGGAGCTCCGAGAGGGGGGTTGAGGGCATAAATATCCCCAGAGAGACATCCTCAGAGGAAGATGAAATAGTACTTCTGACAATAGGAACCCACTGGCGCCTCATCTGAGCCACATCCTCTACAGGAGAAGCTAGAAGGGCCTGGGGACAGAGTGGTGGGAGCAGATCAGCAAAGAGAGGGTAAAGTGGGCAATATATTCAGGTTAAGTTTTCTGAGGAAAGAGTATCCTATCTAGATAAAATCACCTATAACCTGACAGGAGGAGCCAGGCCAGGAGATTATGTGTGCTTGGTGGGGACAGGGGCACTTGACTTTGACTATAGCAGCCCAGTTCTGACTGTGAAAAATTTGAAATAATAGATTTCTGGACCTTGATTCTGATTGTCACCACTTTGGTGTTGAGGTGGAAGGGGTGGGCGGACTTAGGGTTCGACTCTGACACATCTGCTGGGTGGTCTCATGAGCTGTAGCAGTCCTGTGCAGCAAGGAATTCTCCTTCTTCTCTTCCTCCTCCTCCTCCTCTTTTTCTTCTCTCTCTTTCTCTTTCTTTCTTTCTTTCTTTCTTTCTTTCTTTCTTTCTTTCTTTCTTTCTTTCTTTCTTTCTTTCTTTCTTTCTTTCTTTCTTTCTTTCTCTCTCTCTCTCTTTCCTTCCTTCCTTCTTTCTTCTTTTTAAAGGAATAGATAGTGCTTTTGACAAATGCTCTTGGTGGTGTTGGTAGGTCGGATTCAAAAGGCCCACGTGTTGAGAAAACACCTTAGGATAATTGCCAGCTCCTGGACCAATGAGACCAACTGGGAAATCAGGTCTGGCTCTGAGTGGGCACTGAAGTCACTACAGGAAACGCTAAAAGGAGGAGAGGTGGTGTCGTGCTGTGTGGGCAGAGGTCTTGTGGCAGTTGCTTGGGGGCAGTTGATGGGCAGCAGTTGGAATCGGAGGCAGTTGGGGAGGCTGGTTCTGCTGCACCAGCTGGGACTGATTCCAGCCTCTCAGGTTCTAATAACTGTCGAGTTCTACAGGCCACAGGCTGAGGCTCGGGGCAGGCCACACCAGCTTCCAGGTGTCAAGCATAAAACTTTTCATTCTGTGCTTTAAAGTTGTCTATCCATAGCTAGCAATCAAATCGTGGAGAGCATGGGGGACTGGAGGGTCAAGGGTCAGCAGTGGGGGTGGGGTGGGATGAAGGGGCTGGTCTGGGGACAAGTTGCGCTTTTCTGTTCTCTCCCATGGCCAGCTGACTGTGTAGTACTCAGAGCCTGAATCAGACGCTTGTTGGCCAGGCTAATGCTACTAGACTCAGCCTGGATTTGCCAACCAGCCCGGAGAGCTAGCTACTTCTACAGCCGTTCATGGCAGGGGAGTAAAATCTGGACCAATATGTTGAACTTGATCAATATTGGGTCTCTTGTTTCCTGATAGCCTATTTGAAATGAGCAGACAGTTCCTTCCCAACACTTGGTGTTTTAAAATGGGGTCACAGCTGCACTTACTTTTCTTGGTTGTTTTTCCAAAGCAGCAGGAGTGAGTCCTTTCTGAGCCCCTTTGAATCTCCTAGACAAGTCTTTCCTCCAGTCTCTCTGTCAGCCCTGGTGTGCTTCCAGACCTGAGTCTGCATCTCAGTCTCTCTTGGAAGTTCGCCTAGATGTCACTATACGTACCATATACGTCTTACGTTCCGGGATCCCTGCATCCCATCACTTCATTTACAGTCTTTATTATGAAGATAAGTATTTTTCTGGTCAAGTGTGCCTCCTCCTGGCAGACCCATTGCTAGGCTCTTTTCCTCAGTAGGTATCATACACTGGGTGCCTGTCTGGTGAATGGTACTCTCAGGAGCAAGACCCCACTTGAATGCTGGATTCCTGTTGAAAAGTGTCAGCAGCTTAGATATTTCCAGCCTGAAGCCATAGAGTCTCAAGTCAGGCTTTGTGGGGCTTTGGGAAGATCTTATCTGCTGGTTAGGTAATTTCTGGAAATATTCAGCTTGTTCTTGACTCTTCTTTTTGGCTTCTGTTTTCTGCAGTGGGTGACTCTTTCTCTCTTTCCTCTTCACAAGCTTGCTGCTCACCAAGACCGTCCTCATATTTTTCTTCCTCTGAGTGATCTGTAAGATTTATTGCAGGATTGAACTTACTTGGAAAACTTTTTTATATATAATTGAGGGAGTTTTTATTTTTGGTATGTGTGTGGGGGTCTGTTTTTAACCTCAACTATGCTTTTCCTTTAAGAGTAAAGAGTATGGGTTTCAGTGCCTTGTGTGCTCATAAACACAACCTTAAAACACCTTATTAAAGTGATCTATGGAGACAAGTAGAATATGCTTTTTTAGTATAGAATGTAAAGCCATGGAATTGCCCGAGGTCAGGCTTTTTCAAAACGATTTTGTTTACTCGTATCCTGAACCCTTGGGTTCATGTCTGAGACAGGGGTAGATAGATATCAAGTGAATTAATCTTTTAAACTATGATGGAAGAAACATAGGCCAATCTTAATTGATCTATGTCATGTTTAATTCTAATAACTGAACCACATGGAGGTCATGAATGGGACTCTAATTTCTTGGCAGAGCTCTGCCTCATTGAATGTAACCAGTGGGAAGGGTTTTTCTTTCACTGCATGTCTCAGCAGGAAAGTACGATTTGGGTTGCGGAACTTTACAGTCAAGTACCTCAGAGACATGATCTGCGGGCATGGTAGCATCTAAAGAAACCAACTAGCAAAGAGAGCATTAAGAAACGGGAGGAGGAGCTTGCTTCATGCGTTGGGGATGTTAGGGTAGTATTGATGGGTTCTGTGATTAATCGGCAATGTCACTTCACACCAGGAACTTCCCTAGTCCCAGCTGCTTGTCTCAGCTGTAAATACCAGGGAGTTATGTCAGGGCCCCTCTAGTTTCATTTCCTGACCACAAGCTGCCTCTGATGGCCTGAGGTCACTGTGATGAAGCGGGAATACAACTTGGCAAGAAAGACTTTTGCTACCGACCTTAAGGGATACTGAGACATGGGGGGACTTGAATTAAACCCCAAGGATTTACAGGTATCTTGCACAGATTAAATATGAGTTAATCTGCTATCTCAAAACGGAAGGCTTAAATTAAGCTTAGACCTTGGGATCTGTCATTGCCTATGGAAAGATCTGGCCTCTAAGAATTCTGGAGAAAATGGATACACAGACTGGCCTATAGTTAAAAGCAAAGGCAGACAACAGGGATTATGAGAAAGATAAAAGTATGCCCCAATTTCATCACTAATATATGGCACTAGGCTAGTTACTTACTGCAGATACTTGGATTTTTTCCTGACTTCATTTTCTCCAAAATAGTAGAGTTGAAATCAATGACCCTTGACTTCCCTTCAGCTCTGATTTAATTTTACATCCCTGGACTAATAGGAGAGAAATTTCTAGCCTGATCTTCCCTTGTTTGGTTACTGACTTGATATTGATTCCCTGGTGCTGGGATGGCCTGAGGCCACAATTGTTGAAACCCAGACCAACTCCTAAGAAATGCTGTGCAAATGAGCTCCGTCATTTCTCTGGCTATGGCTTCCTCGGCCAGTGCTGTTTGGTTCCAAGAGAAAAGCACATACATGCATCGAAGTTGGTTAGTTCTTAGTGGAATAAACTGGCAGATTTGAGGCAAAGAGCTTTTTCCGTTCTTTAAGTTTCCTTTTATTCACAACTTGAAACTTTCTCCTATGTAGTATCCATTTTCAAACTTACTCTGCCCACATAATTACCCAGCACACTCACCAGTTAACAGTTTATACTGATTTTTGCCCACTGCCAGCTGTAAGTCAAGATTTTGTTTGTAAGTAACAAACACCCAACCCAAACATGTTTAAGCAAAACCAGGAGTTTATTAAAAGAGATGATTCAGAAGAAGTCTTGGTATGGTTTCTATCTTGACAATATCCAGAAGTTTGAATGTCGTCAGGTTCTTACTGTACCCCTTAGCTTTACTTTCTTTGGTGCCCTTGTTCTCCGGTAAGTTCCCCCCCATATTTGGTGGCAAATATGGACTTCCCTCATGTCACAGCTGGCTTTCAAAGATCCCCAAAGATACCCCTTTTCTGATAAATCTAGTGAAATTTCTGGGCAGAGGTCTGTCTGGGCAAACATGGGTCACAAACTCTCTTCTGCAGTGTCATTGTAGTGCTGTGGAGAGTCACCTAAAGGACTGGGCTGGAGGTTTGTGTCCCCCTCCAGGGGTGGGGAGAGTAATGAAACCTGCCTCCCCATGAACTGCAAGGACCATGAGTGTGTGTGTGTGTGGGGGGGTGAGGTCCCCGTGGAGACTAGGCAGATGAAGCAGTCCCATTCATAATTATTGGGCTGACACCTGCTCTCAAGCTCTCTACATTCCCAGGAGAACCTGAGTGGCCCTGGTGGGACTTTGTTGTCAGTCAGTGCTATGTGCTTGAACGCTCCATGGGGTGGCTCTTCTACACAGCTTCCTCAAAGGGCTGGTTTTGGTTTGGTCACTTTCTAAAGGGTTTTTGCTTTTGTTAAAATGTAATGACCCATATAACAAAGACATCTTGGCAACTGGAGTTATTGCTTTGCTTGTACTTGTTTAAGAATAGGTCTGGCGAAGCATCTTGCATCCAGAGGTATCCCGGCAAAAGTCTTGGTTCCCAAGCCAGAGGCCCTGGATTCAAATTACACCCTCTCTTTTAATTGACTTCATGACAGACGCTTAGCAATTTCATGTTCCTGGTAGGCAAAACACCATCAGTTTGCTTCTACTGTGACCATAGAGGGCTTTGTGGGGAGGGCTTGAATAAGTTTGAACATTGTTGGGTTCGCCTATGAAATACAAGCGGTTCTTAAAACAAAGGACATGTGTTACATAATTTAACATGTGGGCAGCATGCCTTGAGATGTTTGCTTGAGCAAGTTTGGAATGTGTTGTGGACTTACTAACTTTCTTATCTGTGTTCAGTAAAGATAGAGTTATGTATTTTTGCTGCCAGAAAAATTGTATCCAGTCATGACTCTGTGCAAGGTACCAAGGGGCTCAGGTGGGAGAGAGAACTAATTCCATCTTGGACATCTTCTTTGGGGATCTGGCATTGGAAGACAGCACGGTTCTAGGCCCCCACAAGAGGCAAAATGTGCAGGGAGAGGGGTGCCACACCTGTGAGTTTTGGTCCTCACATCCCCTCAGTGGTTTGGAGTGGATGCTGGCGTTCTAAATGATGTCTGGCTCAGGAGCTTGAGTCATTTAAGGAACCGGTTTAAAAAGCTGTGCTCTGGAAGCAAAGCAAGCCCCGTATCTCTGCATAAACCAACTGGGCTAGAGCTTCCCGTAGCTCTAGGAGTCTGGCCCAGAGAAGGGCTGATGGGCAGCGCTCTTGGGATGCAGCCTCAGGACCGAGCTGGGTACAGCAGAGCTGAGGGATTTTGGAGTGAACTACAAGGACACCTTAGTGACTTCAAAGGATGTGATTGTTGTCAGGCTCCTAACATTTGAATGATCATTCAGAAACGAAGTCTATCTACTTTTTTTGCCCACCTTCTAAAAGAAAACTAAAGGGGGAAAATGCTTTCTAAAGAAAACATTAAGCGATGTATGATAATCATATTGATAATTTAGGGAAATCCCTTTAGTGGCCCCTAACACTGGAGAGAAAAATGGAGAGAAAATGACTTGTGGTTGTTACTGGATTCCAGGGCAAACACATTGCAATGGATCCGACCCTAGCAACAGTATTACTCCCCTCAGAGCCTGGAGTGCGAGAGAATCAGTTATTCTACACCGTGGGACAGTTATGAGGACTGTACCCCAGGACATATACCATCAATATCTTGTAGGTCTAATTCAACCAATACGACAGCCGTGATGACTCATGCGGTGTTTTAAGAAAGGTTAAGTTTAAGTTGGTTGTGGACATTAAAAAAAAAAAAAAACAGAGAATTTCCCTGGTACTTGTTCTTTTGGTGCTTATGGTTTCTCTAGAAACAACAATAACAAAAATTCTAGAAGACCAGGCATGTGATGAGAGCTGTCTGAGCTGAACCCCAGCTTCTGTCCTCTCTGACTAGCTGGGGCTTTGACAAATTGGGTCTTGGTTTCCTGCCTCTGGCCTGGTAGATACTTGTCCTTGATACTAAAGAACCTCTCTGTAAGAAGGGAGGATGAAGGGGGAGGAAGGGTTTGAAAAGATTTATAAGCTGAACTCTTTTGGAGAACACAGATAAGATTCCAGGTGTCTGGGAGCAATACACAAAACCTTTGGAGGATGGGGGTCTCGAGGGGGGGCTGGAAACTTACACCTTAGAAACTTGATTCAGGTGCTTCCCCATATTTAGTCACGTGACTGGAAATAGTGGCCTTTGGGGGGGGGCAGAGGCTCCAAACACAGGCCTCCCAGGGAGGACCCAGTGGTGTGCACGGGTGGCCTCCTTGCTCATCGGCAGCAGATGGAAATACGTGGTTTCTCTTTCCTTCTTTACTTTTTGCGTGTTTTGCTTTCTTTACACTTGCCAGAAATGTTGGTTGGCTGAAGCTGAGCTGAAAAGGGTGTAACAGTAAGAGAACCCTAAGAAGGAGGTGCCTTCTAGAAGGCAAGGGATTCTTCACAAGGTGGCTTGAAAATCCACTGGGGACTTGTCCCGGGTGCACTTGTTCAAGAGGAAGCTTTGAGACCGCATTTTGGATTGTTAAAAGGTCAGGCTTGGGCCCAGCCCTGGGAGGCATGTAGTGGGTACTCTTTACTGCAGTGCTGTGTGCCAGCGGGAACGCTGCAGCTGGTCACGTCATCTCCGCTTCCCACCTGCCACGTGCCCCCACCCCACCCCATTTCTCCAGTCAGATCTTGCCAGCAACCAACAATAGGATGCATCAACTTCTGATAGGACGGCTACCTCAGTTCACACCAAGACTCTGAGCACAAATGAAGAAAAAAGGCCTAGTCAGTCCCTTCCCCTTTTGCCTAAATCTATGTCACTTCTCTCTCTTCTAGGTTAAGAAAAAAAAAAAAAAACTACCAACGTTTCTTTCTCTCATTTCTGAAAATCTCCTCATTTTTATATTTTTATGGGGTGGAGGATGGAAATTCTTGCCAAATGTTGATGACCACTGGCTCTGGCCCGCGAGAGCCTTAAAATGGTTCACATCTTCCTAGAGGGGGTTGGGGATCAGCGGCCGCTCCTGAAGTGAGGATTTGATTGTGAGCTTTTCAGTTTCTTTGAGTTGTTTCCCTAATGAGAGATACTTCTGAATGAAAACAAAGCCCAAACATGGCATTCTGACATCAAAAACAAAAGTCGCTTAAAAATATAAACAGCTTTGATTCAGGATGGAGGACCCATTTCCTATGGCAGGATGGAATGAGGGGCCCCATCCATGTAGGGCTGTCAGGTTTGGATTGATGACACAGCGTGGCAATAGGAAGGCTGAGTTGTTTTGCATTTGAGGTAGGGAGGGGAGGACCTTAGAGCCATCAGCCTGGATGCTGGGGACAAGCAGAGGTGCAGAGAGGTCTGATCAAAGGACATGTCCCATGTGGATGTTTAGGTTTCCTGCTCTTGTGGAGGTGGTGCCCTATTCAGGGTGGCTCCACCAGTTTCACCAAATGCATCTATGTATGTTAGCTATTCTGTGGCATCCGGAAGGGAAGGTTTCATAATGCCAAGGAGATAGGGGGTGATTATGGTGGGATGCATGCGAGGCCCAGGGAGGAACTGGGAACAAATCTCAAAGTGTTCTTGGGCATTTACAGAAATGTTAGGATGGTTGGGGGTTTCCCCCAGCCAGTGTGTGTGTGGGGGGGACATGGGTGACAGGTTTTCAGAGTCTAGCTGGGCAGGACTCTTCAGAGAGCCTCTTATGACTGCTCTTGACTTTAGGTGTTGCAGAGGTGGGAAATCTGGGGAGCAAGCAGGACTGACAGGAATGGCGGGGAGAGGGGTCTGCCTGAAGGTGCAGCTGCCCGCCCAGAATTTCCTGAGATCCAGAACTGGTATAATACCAGTACTTTTGTTTTACAGGCATCTTCCACCTTAGCTTAAAAGGGCCATGTACCTTTCACTTCGGTCAGTAGTGTGAATGTACCCCAACTCTTAGCTACATTGTCCAGTAACGGGGGAGGGGGGCGGCTGAGGGCCCAGTGGACTCTGTGTAAGAGATGGGCTTATTTTTCCTGATGTTGGTGCATTAGAAAAAATGATGGCTTCTCTTCTACCTCACGGGAGAGTCCTAAACATGAAGAGAGATGGCAAGGTGAAATACTCAGACTTGGGGGGGGGCTGCTGTGAGACCCCCAGTGTGTGGCTCTGTATGGGGTCCACATATATCCTGGATACTACTGTGGGGTGCACCAGTGCCCTTTCCTTCTTAGCTGGGCTCTCCTGGATTTCAAGCAGAGTCGTGGCCGCACGCCTGAACAGCTGCATTCACTTTTCTGTCTCATTTTCAGTCTCATATAGCTGGGATAATGATGAAACATGCATATGTGCTTCTCTTCCCTTTCCCTTCATCCCCAGGAGACAGGACACTAACATGGAGGCCCATCGCCTCTCCAGTCTTCCCTGCCCACCCCAGCCAGGCCTCTTCCCCCCGCTGGGACATCTAGTGAACATGGTTTCTTGGAGTGCGCACCACCTGGCACCCTATTATCTCGAGTACTGAGGGCAACAAGAGGGTGACTTTGGGATCACGAGACTGCCTTTCCGCCAAGAGCATCTTAAACAGATATGTGGTCAGAAGCCTTCAGAGCTACCAGGCCGGTTGTATCAATGGGTGTCATCTGCCCTTACCGATACTACTTCTCAGTAGTTGGTCATTGCAGACACAACAATCCAGCAGGCACTGTCTCCGACGGCTCTGCTCTCTGGACCTCTTTCTCATCTTTGCGCCTCCCAGGGATACAGCACCCTCATTTGCCACTGTTCCAGAGAGTGACTTTTAATTTGTCATCATTGTAGCTTTGTGGCTGCAGTCCAGCGATGCCCCTCACGTGTACAAAGGTCTCTGCCCTACAGCACTCTGCCCTCTTAGAAGGAAAACGCAAATTCCTTATTTGGCTCCCAGGATGCTCTGCAAGGTCTCCTCTGTGCCTCTACAGGGTCCAGGCACAGCGCTTCTCTCTCTGATGGCCAGATCCTTTGGCCTTGGTTATGTAAGCACAGGTGATATGCTCAGTTCCTCCCGCTCTGCCCTTCCCTGGGAAGCTTCCCTCCCAGGTCTTTGCAGACTCTCAGTCTTTCTATGGAGATGTAGCTCAGCGATGATGCTTTTGAGAAGGCAGAGACCAGACAGACTTGTCTCTGACTTTGTCCCGTGCAGGTGGTCTTCACCGGCGCTCTTCTGCTTTGTTTATTTGCCTGCCTGGTCGGTCGGGGTGGAGGCTCAGCAAGGCCAGGGCTGATCTACGCACAGCATCTAGCAGCTTCACGAAGCTCTGGCCAGTGTCCTGACTCTCTGTTTGGATTGCACATTCCCAAATGCCAGAATGGATTTTTTTCTTCCTTCTCCAAAAAGCTCGGCACGTGGAAAACTTCGAGGTGAATGCTGGCTTCTAGGTTGTTGAATGCATGTCCTGAATAAATGGGGCTTTTAATAAGTGCTGTAGAGAGTGGGTGGGTATGCTTAGAAGGCTGGCCTGGAGAGCTTTGATTTGAATTCTACTTCCATGGCTGCAGCTGACTAGCTGCGAGCCCCCAGGGCAAGCATTTCTTATACTCTCCAAAGGGACTTGCAACTCTGGTAAAGTGTCTATGAGCAGAAGAGTTCCAGGAAGGCTATTTGGGGACTCTCTCCTCCCAGATCTCAGACCCGTGTCCTTTTTGGAGCTAACCCTATCATGGTTCTTCTACTTGGCTTCTTGAATTCAGGCTGTAAAAAGCATCTTGCTTTCTCCAAGGGGAAGGAAGCGCAAAGATGAGCCAAGAGGCAGGCGCTGAGAGGAAGGCTGCAGCTGGAATCCTAGACTGTGCTGTGCCCGGCTGACTGTATTGTATCAGGGCTCATTAGACACACATGGCTCATTAGACACACATTATTATGCACATGATGGCTTAGGACCTGTGTGCAGGCCAAAATCCCAAGTCTGCACGGATCCAGGATGCATCCCATATGCTTTCCACGTAGCTGCACAGAGGGAGATGATTTCAGGTCTGGTTGAGACCAGAGACGACTCTGCTGGGGAGGAGACAGTTGGCTTCCAGCGCTTTGGAGGTTGGAGCTTCCTGAGTGGATTCATGAGCTGTCTGTTCGCGAATGGCAAGTGGACACATGAATAAAGCATATGCCAACTGTACCTCGAGGAAAAAAATGTTTAGCTGTGTCAGAGACTTCTGCTGGTCTTTTTGTTGGTTCCAGGCTGCTTGGGGCTCTTCTGGCTCATTGGCTTTAAGACCCAGGAAAGACAGCAGCCTCAGCTAGGAAGAAGTCTTCAGACGTTTTCACTTTATGTAGCAAGGACCCTTGCACCTGCCAAAGAGGGGCCACCCTTCTTTCCCAAAGTTGTTCCAGTGTGCCTTACCTCACCTAGCTTCCCAAACCCTTGTCGACACCGGAATCCTGCCCTGAAAATTTCAGCTACGGTGCTGAGCACTCTGACTCCATCCTTTCTAGAAACAGCTCTGCTGTATCAATGCCTCCCAGGCGTATGCTCTTGATGTCTCAATTGCCTGTGGCAAAAAAAATCTCACTCCCAACATCAGCCAGCCTGGCGGGCCAGATGCCAGCACGAGAGGATGGCTTCACACAGCCTTACGTGTTTGTGATGAAGCCTGGTACTCAGTCCACAGCTGGAGGCCATTTGGGAGGTGGAGCCTTGCTGGGGGGGGTGTTGCTGGAGGTGGGCCTTTCCGTGATCTATCCCAAGCTCCCCTTGCCCGAGCCAGCTCACTCTGCCAGACCACGATAAAGTTTTCCCTTGAACCTGTAAGACACAAATCAACCCTTTCCTTCCATATGGTGCTTTCAGTCAGGTGTTTTGTCCCAGAAATGAGAAGGTGACTTCTCCATGACCCAAGGGAGATGAAACCTCATAGAGGCTGGGACCAACCATACCAAAGATTACACTGTGTAGTAGTAACAGGAGAACTTTCAGCAGTGTTCTTGTGACAAGCTGCAGGGTGGAGCCTGTGGGTACTTTGAGGAGCATCATGAAACAGAATTGATTCATGGTTGGTTTGGCTTACGAGGGAGGGGTCTGTTTAGGGTTTGTTGGGTTGGGTGGCGGCAAGAGATAAGGAAGAGGTGAAGGGTGACTCCCTGCCAGAGGTGCTATTTTCCAAGAGGAGACCACGGACCTGCCCGTGTCCTGGGAATATACTGCTGGTATGCTGTATGTGGTTGGTTTGGGGGCCTGCTGAGGCTGGGGCACCCAGCATGGATATGGGGAGTGGGGAGCGATAGCACTTGCTGAGCTTCAAAGTTGAGCCTTAACCCACTCTGCATCTGTCTCACTGGCACTCTGCCCATTCCCCCCCGCAGCAGGTACATTTCATGAGCGTCATACTCGCGAACTTCGTGTATTGTCGTCTTTGCATGCTGTACTATTTCCTCCGGAAGCTCCCCATCAGTTACCTTACCAGTAGGCACCATTCTGCCTCAATGATACATGGTATCAGCAAATCGAACTCCTCTACTCTTTCCCTAGGCTGGATGAGTGCAATGATTTCTTTTGTGTTTGATGACTAGCCTTTTTAAACAAGACCCAGATGTGCTCTCTTTAAGTTCCTGAATTAGTGACCTACTAATTGAAGGCTTTATAACCTTGACGGTAAAGAGATGTCCTTTCTTTCCCTAATAAAACACAAGCTTCCTTCCTTCCAGCTGTGCACTTCTTCAGTTGGAGTTTGCTCCATGAGGTCCACACAGCAGAAGCCTTGTCTGTCTGAGATCATATTTCTGTGTCAGTATCCCGTAAGTTAGATGCCAAGAGACCCTCGTCTACAGCAGCTCACGGTGACCTTTAAAGGGTGTTTCTGGCATGAGAATTGAAGTGAGTTGAGGGTGGATCAAGTCCCATGCTTGAAAGATGGGGGAGAGAGTAGGACCTGTGAAGGGAGACCTCAGGAAAGGTGACCTTCGGAGGGTCAAAAGGCAAACAGAGAGCTGTTACCCAGAAAGATGAGCGACGGGAGCTGAAGAAGCAGCACGTGGTTCATGGTTCTCGAGGGTTCTGAGGTTTGGGAAGAGGAGAGAAGCAGGCAGGATGCTATGGACCCAGAGAAGAGTCTTCCCAGGGGCACGGAGTCAGATTGGAGGGGTTGAGAAGTGAGTGGAACTGAGGAAGACTGGAACAATGGACAGATGAGTCCCAAGGAATGTTCTAGAACATGGGAGACAGTTGAGGAGTAACAGAGCCCCTGAAAGTAAAAGTGAGGAAAGTTTACAGCCTGTAGGTGGGGAATCTGGGTCATTCCACTTTGTTCGTGGTCAGAAATGTCAGAAGGGGCTGTTCCTGTAAAGGACTTTCCTAGGAGAGATCATTACCTACTCTGAGAGGGCAAAGATTCCTGGAAAGATTGCCCTTTATCAGAAAACCTGACTCCAGACACTCCCTAGAGTTAGTATTGAACTGACAGATTCAACATCCAGCCAACAGGCTCCCTTAGAGACCCCAACCTGGGTCCAACCTGGGTGGGCTTTCCTATTTTCCTGGGAACATCTTCTCCTGCCCAATTGGGGTTCTGTTTTCTTTCCTTCTCTTAAGTGCTATCTCTATAAGCATTTAGCTCCATCGTAAAATCCTCCTTTATTCTCTGGCTCGTGGAATTCATTTGTTGAAATTCATAAAGACAAGCAGTTGGAGAGTGAGAGCTTTGTGTGACCTTGACTTTCTGGCACCCAGGTTCTAATGCTATCGTCCACCCACCTAAGAGCCGAGATAAAAGGCTCCCAAAGACACCCCCGAATTCCTGCATCCCCTTTGGAGAGGGGAGAGCTGGAGGTGACGAGGAACCTAGGAGGGAGGACTCAGGAAGGGAGAGGGGAGTGTGTGTGAATGCTCAAGGGAAAAAGAATCTTGCATGGCAACGCTGGGGTTACAGAGAAGGATGGAGGAATGGTTGGTGGGGCTGGGATGAGAAGCCTGCTGATAGAGAATGAATTCCTGCTCCAACAGAAGGGAGCTTGGAGAGCTCGGTCCTGGAGAGCTTGACTGCCTTCTGGAAGGAAATGATCTCAGAAGTGGCCTTTTGCTTTCTTTCAGATGTTTCAGATGAGGTCACCTGCCCGCGTGGTCAGCAGAAGCCCGAGGTCGGAGGACATGAAATTATCATATTATGGTTAGGGGGGGTGGGGGGAGTGGTGGGTGCCCGTGTCTCCCTCCTCCCATAGTTGAAGCCATGGTGCCCCACAACAGACAGATGGAAGCAAAAGTTTGTTGGTTTCCAAAGCCCCTATTGGTGGGGTGAGGGGGCAGGTGTAGGAAAATCTTGAGGCCACCAGATGGCCCTAAGTGTCTGAGGTGTGCCTCAGGGGAGGGGCAAGGAGAAAGGGGGAGGGAGGCGTGTTGATCAGGAACTTGTAGTTCAGTGATGAAGAATTGGGGGAGGACTTTTATGGTGAGTATAGATTTGCACCCTGAAATCGGGATGAAGTGCCCCATGGGAGGTCAGTTGCCAGCCATATAAAGACAGAGTCTGTGTTCTAATGTCCCACAGTCTGGATCCCCCAAGAAATTCTCCCGGGTAGCTACCAACTTCATCCCTGAAGCGATCTGGAAGCACCCCTGAATTCGTATCGCCTCACTTCTTTGACCTCAGCTCCTTGAAAAAAGGACCACTGGATATGTGTGCCCCGGTTTGTTTAGATTCCCTCACGCAGCGTGTTCTCGCAGGTGCTCTGAAGTTCTTGACGTTTTAAAGATCTGCTATGGAAATTCTTAAAGCTGAGATCTTTTATTCTCTTGTTCTGGGATCAGAAAAATTTGTCTTTTTTAATGGGCACCAAGGTAGCCTTTCCTTCCTTGTTTTCCTGTTGTGTTTCTCCTCCTCTGTCTCTTGAGTTAGGAAAGAAGGGAGCTAAGCGTATAAACCGTTTGAAAAACTGCATATCAATGGGGAAGATACTCAAAACATTTTTTGATTCGCATTTTAAACTCTGGCTGAGCTGGGAAAATAAACTGTGGTGCCTCTCGAGCGCCCGCTGTTGGCTTTGTTTAGAATTCCAGAGAGTCTTATAGCAGCTTTGGCCTTTTAAAGGTAGAAATAACTTTGCCCAAACTGCTCAATCTGGCGAAAGGACCTCCTCCAGTTAGCAGGCTTTCTCAGTAAATAGATTAGTATCATTTTGGGAGGGTTGCTTCAAAACCCTTATAATATGTCTGCTTTCTGCTTGACAATTTCATCTTCTGCAAGGGGCTCAATGAAATTTCACAGCCCAAGAGAGAGGGCACCAGGAATGCCAGGCTAGGGAGTGGTTGGGGCTCAGTCCAGGAGATCTGCCATTGAGGCCAAGCCGAAGCTTTCCGATTGGAGCATCATGTATTTGACTAGATGATTTCTAAGGATCCTTCCAGCTTTCTGTGACAGCATACCCGCAACCATCCCTGCTTGGAATGCAGGTGGCATCTTTACCTGAGCAGCCAGCGAGGACTGCAAGGTAGAATCGTGCCACCTGAGTCAGCTGTTACACAAAGTTATCAGACATGAAAGGCGATTTGCTGCTTCCCTGCCAGGACCCGTATTGGTTTTCTGGGGAACACACGGGAAGCACATACCTTCTAGGACCCCCCCCCCCCACATATTTTGCCTTGGCTGAAGTCACCCTGGCATCTAGCATGACTTGTGTTCTGTTGTGCGCACCCTGGCATGCAGTTCAGAAACCCTTTATGAACTCTTTGGCTCCTCGGGTCACCAGGGCAACTCAGAGAGGGTGGTCCTGCCAACTCCGGCTGGAAGGGGGGGAGATGGGAGCCATGAAGAGACGATGTGCCTCAAATGCAGGCAGGTTCTCTTCTGATTTACTCCCCACATCTGCCCCCTCCAACAAGGAAAAGAGAGCTGCATTCAACAGATCGTTTCTCACGCCTTTCACAGTCACATTTTGTGAAAACTGTGTCTTCATCTAGGCCCTTCCTTCTCCTCTTTACTCAGATCCACTGAAGTCTGCCTTTCGTCCTCATGCACTCTCCCTGGAAACTACTCTAGTCCCAGGCCACTCACAGCCTGTGCATGGTCAAGGCCATTGGACACTGGGCAGCTCTTGCCTTCTCCTGTGAGTCCTTCCCCTTTCCTGGTGCTCCTGGTCTCTGCCTTTGTCTGCTTATGCACAGCATGGAAGATGCCCCTTGCCTTTGTTTCTCCTCTGGGCTTGATGCAGGCTTGGAGGCCCGAGAGGGATTTGCTGCTGTCCATATCAATGCAGGAGACCACCAGGCTTGTGAATCCCAACTTTGGTTCCTTATGCAAGTTATCAAAGAATTGAGGGACTGAAGAGATGGCTCAATGGTTGAGGTACTGGCTTATAAAGTCTGAAGGTCTGGGTTCAGTTCCCCAGCACGAAGCAGGAGAGACCCAGCCAAATGAGATTCTCCCCTTCCCATAGGGGTGGGGGAGGGGAGATAGAGAAAACCTCCCTCATATCTGAAAAGAGCAAAGAGGACCAAGGGCTGAGAGCCAGGCCCAGTTAGATGAATCCGCCATCCAGTTAGAATGAGGATGGCCCTGGCAGGTGTGGCAGAGGTCATGGTGGACAGTTAGCCGCCTTTCTGTCTTATGTTTCTTCTTTCTCCTCTGTATTCTGTAAAACAGAACAGATTTGGAGAGGCTTTATTTTATTTTTTGTGAACCAGTCTGATGTCTCATCACCATATACATGTAGGTCCTCTACTTTGAACATGGGGTGACATTTATGAAAGATACACAGGGAAGAACATTATGATCAGCTGGGTGTGGTGGTGCACACCTTTAATCCTGGAACTCGGGAGACAGAGGTGGGAGAATTGCCTTGAGTTTGAGTTCGAGGTCACATAGTGAATTCTAGACAGACCCTACCTCGAAAAGCCAAACCAACCAATCAAGCAACCAACCCAACAGAAATGCTCATCAGCAAGATAAGGGGATCTCTTGTGTGCTGGGAAGGAGCTGAAAGTCAATGCAAGAGCTTAGTATGTAAGTCTTGAGCATATGACTGACAGAGGTGGCTATAGTTAGCTTCATTCAGTCAAACAGGGAAGTCTGAATCCTTGCTGATATTGTAATAGTTTGGTTATCCTCTCACGGTGGGTGTTTTAAGACCATGGAGATAGTCAAAATTTAACTATATATCACCTTTTTGAGGGCCAGTCGTGGCTTTGCAGAAGTGACTCTTGGGGACCTGGGAGGAGCTCTGTGACGTTCAGCATTGTGTCATCTGTCCATGTGGTTTCTCTCGGCAGCGTCCCTCTGTTGGGGCCTTCCTCTTGCAGACGGTACCCTGATTTAGAGTCCAATCTCTGTGTCTCGGTGTCCTCCTGACCAAGAAGACAGATGGCTTACCAGAGTTATAGGACACTCTAGGAGTGACCCATCTACTCCTGTGGGCTTTTGTTTCTTAAACCAACGTCTTGAGTGTCCATTCAGCCCCAGCGTTTTTGCCTTTTCCACATGGTTATTAAGTACTCAGAAGACAGTTATACCACTTTTCCTTTTTTTAAAAAAATTTTATTTATTCATTTTCAAGCAGAGAGAGAGAGAGAGAGAGAGAGAGAGAGAGAGAGAGAGAGAGAGAGCGCACCAGGGCCACCACCTTGTGGGTCTGGCTTATGTGGGTCCTGGGGAATTGAACCTGGGGCCTTAGGCACTTGAGGCAAGTGCCTTAACCGCTGAGCCATCTCTCCAGCCCTCCAGTTTTCTTTTTTTTATGTTTTTGTTTTTAGTTTTTTGTTTTTTGAGGTAGGGTCTCGCTCTAGCCCAGGCTGACCTGGAATTCACTATGTAGTCTCAGGGTGGCCTTGAACTCATGGATCCTCCTACCTCTGCCTCCCGAGTGAGTGCTGGGATTAAGGGCGATACCATTGGTGAAGAAGAGTGTGGCTGCAGAGCACAACAGATGAAGCTCAAGAATGACAGGGAAGCTGAAAGTCATTCTGTCTGTCTAGTGTTTACATTTAGCTGCCTGGTGATATTGGAAGCCATATCTACCAAAGACACAGAAGGCAGACATGTCTTATCTTGAAATAGGCAACAACCGTAATTGCAGGAAGATGTCAATGTCTCACATGACTGACAGGCATATTGGGGACATGTGGCTGCTGACAGGAGCCAACATGGATGCTGGTGTGTCCTTCTGGTTTCCCCAAGAATGGCTGATTGCACCTAGCCCGAGGGCAACTGAAAATGTTTTTTGTGACATTGCCTTGGAAGCCCAGGCTAGCCCTCTCACTGTGGAAGGAAGGGGAGCTTATAAAAGCAGAATGAACACTCCAAGATATGGGCACAGAGAAAGACTTCCCGAGTAAGACCCCACGAGGCCAGGAAATTAGGCAAACACTCAACCATTGGGATATCATGAAACTAAAAAATCTATTATGCAGCCAAGAAAACCATCACTAGGGTCAACAGACAACCAACAGAAAGAACGGGAGAGAACCTTTGCCAGCTATACAATGGACAGAGGTTTATATCTGGAATCTACAAAGAACTAAAAAAAAAAAACCCAACAACAACAACAAAAAAAAAACACTCAGCAATAAAAGTTCAATCAAAAAAAATGGGGCAGGTCACGGAGCAGAGCATCCTCAAAGGAAGAAATACTAATGCCTAACAAGCATCTGAAAAGATTATTCAACAGCATAAGCAACCAGGAACACGAAAATTTAAACTACTCTGAGATTTCATCTCGTTCCAGTCAGAATGTCTATCATCAAAACATCAAATGACAACAGATGCTGGTGAGGGTGTGGGGAGAGAGGACCCCTCATCCGTTGCTGGTGGGGGTGCCAGCATGGACAGCCAATATGGAAAACCGTATGGAGGCTCCTGGAAAATCTAAAAATAAGATATATTATTAGACCCAGCTCTACCACTCCTGGGCATATATATACCCTAAAGATTTTACTATCGCAATACTTGCTCAGCCGTGTGTGTTCTGCTCTATTGACAACAGCTAGGAATTGGAATCAGCCCAGATGCCCATCGACTGATGGATAATGGAGAAGTGCTCCATGCCCACAATGGAATTCTCCTAAGCAGCACGGACAAATGAAATAATGAAATTGACAAGAAAATAGACGGACTTGGAAAAAAAAATCATACTAAATTAGGTTACATAGGCTCAGACAAATGCTGCGTGTTCTCTGTCCTATGTGGCTCCTCACATGGAATGGTGTGTGGGTGTTTATAAGTTGGAGTAAGCCGGTCGTATTGGCCAGGAAGCTAGAACGAGGCTTGGAGAGAGGGGAATCAGGGAGGAATGAGAGGAGGGAATACTCGACAGGCAGGAAAAGGGACAGATTACGGAGGATGGAAGGGTCTGAGGGGCCTGGGGTCAGGAAAGGAGAAGCCGATACACAAATCTGAAGATGGTATGCATGAATCAGTGCCATAGAAACCTTCCTCTAGGTTAGCTGATGAAAAGATGTAGCTCTTGGTAAGGAAGAGCGAGGGCGTGGCAATAGATTGGGCAGAAGCACCCTCTAGAGTTGGAGAAAGTGTTTCTTTAGAACCATAGGCTATTTAAAAAATATCTTTATTATGAGTAAGTATACACACTGTATGAGCGGATCTTGCGAAGGTGGCCCCGTTTTCCTCCTCTTTTCTGTCCCCTACCCACTGGGGTCCTTCCTCAGTGCACATACTTGCTCTCCTGTTTGTCTCGTCACTTTCTCATAGGTTTCATTTGGGCCCTGTGTGAAGGCTAGGTGTGAAAACTGTAGGCTATTATTGATGGTAAATCCCAGTGCCAGAATTGGTTTACTCCCCACAATGAGCTTTTGGTCAGGGAGGCCCATAAGTCACCCACCCTACCCCCCCCACAATTATGCAGGCTATTGCCAAAGTGCTTGGTTACCCACAATATCTAAAAACAAGTAAAACCTTATTGTTGAAGACACCACAGGCTGTAGTCCCAGAACATTGAGAGATGCAAGCCAGCTCCCTGCTGGCTGCTATCAGGAGCTAGAAAGTACTATTGGAATCACGTGGGGACTCGGTCACTAGTAGCACACTCTGCAAGCTACAAACCCACCATCCAGCTAAGACGAGTCTACCAGTGCGACAAGGCACAGGAGCCACCGGAGCCACAGACTGTTCTGTGATTAGATATGAGACCCACTCGGTGGGAGGGCATTTGTTCTTGTTACTGAGAACCAACTCAGAATTCTGCCTGTGGTTTGGAAGATCACAGACTCTAGAGGGAAGCTTCCAGTGTTCTCTGGCTAAAAGGAGAGGCTAAGCATGCTGAAAGCCATCTTCTAAATGTCCAGGTCTGTCTCCTTTCCTCCACACTGCTCTCACTCTTGGCTAGAGAATCTGCCTTTTATAGGTAGCAGTGGGAAACCCTCCACCCATCAAGAAAAACCAACTGCCTAGTTAGTATGAGACGAGTGAGCTCCATCCCATCTGCCAGGACCCAGGAAACATCTCAGAGGAAGTGGTGGATTACATACGAGTGCTGCTCTCACTATCAGCCTGACAACCTCTTCCTGAAAGATGCGGAGTAGACGCCCAGGAGACTCAAAACTCATACAAGCAGAGAATCCGAGGCTGCAGAGAACTCAACATCAAAGGAGACTTTATGACTCACTCTCCAAGGCTCAAGGGACATTATGGGAGAGGGGGTGCAGAGATTTTAAGAGTCACAGTGGGCCAGGAGTATTCTGACATATTTTCCCCCATCCACAAAAACATGGGTACATCCATGACCCCATAGTGAATACCGATAACTCCACTGAAAAGAGCCCTCGGTAGAATGGGGATGGGGGAGAGGGAACGTGAGAACCTGATGGGAATATGACCATTAGGCAATATGTTCATACAATAAAGTTCTCAATTAAAAAAAAAAAACTGGACTGGAGAGATGACTCAGCAGTTAAGGCATTTGCCTCCAATGCCTAATGATTTGATTTGGGGATTTCATTCCCCAGAACCCTTGTAAAGCCAGATGCACAAAGTGGCACATGCATCTGCAGCAGTTCATTTGCAGTGGCTGAAGGCCCTGGTGTGCCTATTCTAATTCATTCTCTCTCTTTTTATATCTTTCTGTCTCTCTGTCTCTGTCTCTCTCTCTCTTTAAAATAAATAAATATATATTTTAAAAACTACTGGGGTCTGTTAGGTTCAGAATTTAAGAGACCAGTGAGGCAGGTGCTTTCCTTGGGCCCCAAGTTTTATTAATGCTTGTAAGGGAGTGGTGTAAGATTTTTGGGTCTGGGAGCCAATGAAATTCCATAAAGATGCAGAAGATCCCAAGCCTGTGGACCCCCAACTTTTGGGTCCTTGTCCAAGTTAACAAAGAATTGGAAGGCAATTTTTAGCACTGTGCTGAGGTATCGTGATACTATGTTGGGACTCAGGGTGTCTCATTTTTGGGTACCTTCAATGTGAGAGGCAGACATTCATCTTGTATCAGAGATAGAAAACTGATCTTGGGTTTGAACCAGTTGGCGTCTGAAGAGCAGCTCAATGTCTTCCAGAGGTTCCCAGGTAGTGTTGTGGCCTTTGGCTCCTTGGTCTGGGGGGCCAGTAGAAACTCCAGAAAGGTCTGGAGCAATCCATAGTTTGAAGACGAGTGTGATATATCTGTGGTAGTCCATACGAAAGAATTACAGACCATCACACTACTTAAGATAAGAGTCTTTTATTGTTGGCTGTTGAGAGCGAGTTAATGTTTGGGTGGACTCTTGGCCCAAAATGAGGTGGAAAAGGGTTTCTCAAGCCTTCGTTCCAACATCATTTCAGGTCCAGGCCAGATAATAGAAGTTACAGTTAACCAATCACATCAAGCCATCAATGCAACAAACCAGGGGCATAGAAGCAGAAACAATGAATCTCCCAGAATCGCAGAAAACAGCAGCAGTTACACCGGCCCAGCAGGTGTAACTGGGTAAGAATATTCTGTTAACCAGGATGCAGTTTTCAGAGGGGAGGGCCCCACAGAAATGGAGTCAGCTAAAACAAAATGGAGTTACTTGGGACAGTTCATTCTCCACTGGTCTTAGGGAAGAGTCAAAGCATTGACTCACTGTGCTCAGGAGGCAGGGGATGAGGGAAACCGGGCACAGGTCCAGGCAGGGATGAGGGATCCAATGGACCTTGAAGGCATTGGGGTGGTGAGGATGACAGTGTGAGGGAAAACCAACAGCAGTCTGGACCTGCTGCCGAGACTGGAAATACTTTATGAGATACGCTGATTGGTAATTTCTTTTTCAGAATGGGATTCCCTTCACTGGGGTAGCAAGGAAGGTGGTCTCCTGGACATAATTGTATAGGGGGTGAACCCTGAGGAGGGGCTCAGGAAGTTCATGGAAAAACAGGTTTAGGGAACTCCTTTAGGCAAGAGATTAGAAGTCATGTCTTTCTTTGATCTCTAGCAAAGGGGAGACTACAAGGGCAGGTTCAAGGACATTTCTGTCTTTACTTTCTGGGCCTCGTCCCCTTAACTGTCTCGGTTCCCCCATGAAGAAGTTATCACAACTGCCATTAGGGAGTCATGGCGGAGATGAATCTGGCTTCTTCAAGCTGAGTGGGCTCGTTGGGTGTAGAGAAGTTAGGAAACTTCTCTAGTGGGACCATCTAAGAGACCCGGACAGTGTGTTAGTGGAGTATAGGAAGACAGCCCTGGAAGAAAATGTTGGGGAGAAAGAATCTGCTTCCAGACCTGTCTACCAAATGGCACAGTGGTGTCTGACGGGGTCTGTGCCTTCTCCTGTAGGTCTTGTAATGCAGATGAGACATTAGCAGAGTTATCAGGAATATATACAGAGCATTTCATTTTTACCCAGATTTAACATATCTGACTTTTAACAGCACATAGCATCTCCGTTTTAAAATAGGGTCTTTAGAGATTTAAAAGCTAAAAATATTAAAATTCTGAAATCCCCTGAGGTCAGGGTAGATATGTTACATTTAATACCTCTCCACCTGTTACAATAAGCACTCATGGCTGACGTAGACGTAAAGTTAAACTTATCTGTTAACAGCAAATAGCTCTTTCTCGTTTCCAGACAAAATGAAGCAATTCTTCTAAATATGAAAAGAAACCTGTCTGAGGCTATTTGACCTTGATAAATGGCAAGTAGGTCATCCTGGGCTGCCAGGAAGATGCCTAAAGCATGTGACTTAACATTTAACCCTCAGAACTAAGAAGGGAGATTTCCTTAGCTGTGTCATTTAAAGCCTTTTGGGCATCTTCTTAGCCACAATAGATGGGCTATCTTTGGCAAACATTCCCCTAAGGAAATCCCAGGATGTACTTTCCAGTCCATCTTGGGGGTATCCAGGCCAAAGGTTAGTGCCACAGAGTAGAGGCGGTCCAACGTGCTTTTAGCCTCAGGGCCTGTTTTATAGAAAACCATCCAGATGGCTAGAGGTTAACGATGTTCTGGCCCAAGTTAGAAGAGACTTAGCATTGGTGGCAGCCTGTTTTTTGACTCAAGTGACCTTTGGTCAGAGTTATATATATACCTTAAGGCCTTGTATGTCTCTTCTTTTGGAAAGTTCTTATTGTGTCCCTATTTATATAAGATTTGAGGCATCCCTTTATTTTTGGTTATATGTTTCTCTCTGAGTGCTTATGACCAAGCAGATAGCCAAACTTTAATCATATATGTACTTTTGAAGGTCCATAATGGCTCTCCAAGAGACTCTAGGGACCTGGGGGGAAGTGTCATGGCTCCCTCAGCATTGGTGTTTTGTTAGGAAAATCCAGGGTTGTGCTGGCCAAATGGCTTTTTTTTTGGAGGGAGGGGGGGAATCCTGGAGGGTGTTTTCCTGTAATTTGACTCTACTCTTGCAGATAGTACACTGATTTGTTTTTGTTTTTTTTTTGAGGTAGGGTCTTGCTGTAGTCCAGGCTGACCTGGAATTCACTCTGTAGTCTCAGGGTGACCTCCAACTCACAGTGATCCTCTTACCTCTGCCTCCTAAGTGCTGGGACTAAAGGTGTGTGCCAACACCCCCGGCTGTCACTGACTTTTTTTTTTCAATTTATAAAGATTTAAATGGCAAAACAACAACAACAACAACAACAACAACAACAACAACAAAACAAAACGAGGAGATCAGCAAGATGTCCCCAAACAATGCTGTTCTAGAAGCATTTTCACTTTCCTGCAATATGCCAAATGATATCCTGTGTGACCACCACACAGTCTCCTCTGCTCTGCCTCCAGTTGTTTCTATGAAGTTGAAAGGGTGGGACAGCCGAGTCCTCTCTGCTCTGTCAGGTGGTCAGTTAGCGTCCCCTGCCTGGAGCCCATGACACTGTTGCTCAGCCCCCTACACAAAGGTGCTCTAAGATGATCACAAGACTTGTTTCCTCTTCCAGCATCACCACAGGCAATGGTGTGGGTGGTCGCTCAGTTTGTAGACTGCCTGCCTGCCAAGAATCCTGGAAGCCACGTGGAATCCCCAGCAGGGCCTCACCCGGGCATGGGAGCATGTGATACTCCCATGTATGGGAGATATGATACTCCCATGTATGGGAGATAAGATATGGGAGGCAGAGGCAGGAGAACCAGAAGTTCAACAAGTTTTCAACATGACCCATGATGGGTCCCTGAGGTTTGAGTCCAGGTTTTGGGTCCCATGTCCTCTCTGATCAAGAAGACAGAGTGCTAGTGTGGAACAGACTAGAAGTCCCGCTTGATATCATTTGTGGCCTTTTGTCTTATGGTGGCTACTTTTTCATATTTTAGAAGGTATTGTGGCCAGGCTTTCTGACAGTCAAAATTGTGTCTTTTTGGGAGTTCTAGGATTATAATTCTTCCCAATCTTTCATTTAGACAGGTGAAGTGGAAGGTCCCTTGTGGAACCTCAGAGGCTCTTCTTATCTGTGGGTTAGAGAGAGACACATCAGCCTAGCTACCCTGTCTAGATATCTCCAGTACAGCTTTGGCTCTTGTGTGAAGACACATCTCTCGAACCCATTCCCAGGGCCAGAGAACAGGACAAAGGGTCTTTCTGGTGTGTGTGTGTGGGGGGGGGTCACCTGGTACCAGTGGGACCTTGTATTTCCTCATCTTGGGGTCTTTGGACTTTTACTAATGGGACCCTAGAAATTGTACTTGGAATTATGGGGTATATGGGTTCTTACCAATGGGCCCCCAAACAAATGTAAGGACTGTGGATTTCTACTATTATGATGGCAATCTAAATTCAAGCCTAAACTAGTCTATCTGTAGTCTTTTCTCATGTCTGTACCTGTTTTCGTGGTCAGAAAACAGGTCCTCAAAAAGTTTGGTTGGGGGTGAAGGCTGCCAGCCCATAACATCTTTAAGCAGTTCAGGAACTCTCCCCATTGTAGTCGGGAGGAAAAGAAAGGACAGAACAGAGGCGTTTGACCAGGAGAGATAGGTACAGTTCTTAAGTTATTTGAATGGTGGAATAAAAAAATTGATTTTGGGGTAAGTTCTGGTCTTTCTGGATTTTTCTTACAATCCTTTTAACACACACATACCCTTTTACACATACTTTTGTCTTTTAATCTAAGTACCGTTTAAGAAAGTCTTTCTTATCCGACATTCTCTAAAATTTCCTTTCTAGTTTCTTTAACCGTCTTATCTCATCACAGCCCATAAAACTTTATTAATTAACCACCTTATAGGACTATTAAGGGAAACCACATCTACTCAATCATCTAGTATCTAGGACTAACCATTCTACCATACACAGAATGGGCTTTGGTACGTCTTAGTTTTAGAATAAACTTTCTGAAATACACTTTTAAAGGCATAAAACAGTATAAAGCTTGTTATTTTAAGGCATTAAAACAGATTAAAATGAATACTACATGAGTGAACATTAAAATCTGGTACATATCTTACCCAATCAGCTCAGAGGAAAAGAAAAGAGTTGATTATATTTTACCTCTATTCCCAATTTAGGGTTAGTGTCTGTCTTAGCGGGGCAGCATCCTCCCCACCCCCCCAGGTGCAGGCTGGAATCAGGTGATCAAGTTAGATTGGCCACGTTGCTTGTTCTCCATGTTCTCTGAGTTCAGGGAAACCTGTATTTTTAGGTGAGACCAGCTGGCCTTCTAGCAAAAGGTAGACAGAGAGCCAGCATTGAAGGTAGGTAGCTGCTTGGGCTGACAGGCATATTTTAGCTCCAACTTTTGGTCAGCCCACATACCAGAGTGTTCTCTGTCAAGCTTTAGCAAGTTCAGTGTGCACCCATCACTCACCTGCCTAGAAAAGGAGTTATCTCTGGGTACCGGTTGCCAGTCACCAGACAAGGTATTTTTGCTTACCTGGATGACTGGAAATCCAGGATGAGCCCCCCAAAATGATACCGTGTAGGGGTTCTGGATTTGTATTCTCTGCCAATCAAAGAAAGTATTTTAAAAGAATCAAGTTTATTTTAGAGGAAGAGGAAGAGAAAGGGGAAAGAAAACAACTTCCTCGCAGAGGAGGGGGCTCCCCAAGGTGGAAGCACCCCAACAGTTTCTGTCCTCAGATTGCTGCCAAGGCTGTTGGATTCTTTGAGATCCACAGATGCCTGGTTATTCCTGGCACGGGTCTCTGCGGAGGAGTTTGGCAGATACATTCTGGGCTTCATGTTGAGAGCAGGCTTTCTAGGAAGACACAGATGCCCTATCTTAATTTTAGCCTTCTTTGCAAATCTGGAGTGGAAACAGAATTTCAAACCCAACATTTCCCAGTTTGTTCCCGCGTGTCTTGTTCCCTCGGCTTACCTCTGCCCCATCACATGCGAGCAGAGAGCAGCCAGAAAAGACATCGCTTACCCGTTCTACAAGGGGCAATGTTGATGCGTGTTCGGTCATTCCGGGTGACTTTTTCAAACGTCATCAAGATTTTGTGGACAGTCCTTCCAAAACCTGTCCAGCTTCTGTCTACCGACAAGCCCAATCCATAGGGTCGCCCTGACAGATACATGAGCCCATCAATTTATATGGGGAAAGATTTATTTTTAGCTCACGATTTCAGAAGTTTCAGCCCATGGTTGGCTGGCTCCGTTGCCTTTCGGCTTGTTTGCAGGGCAGGGCATTGAGATGAGGAGTTTGTGGAAAAGCCAATTTGCTCACCTTAGGGTGGCCAAAAAAAAATGTCCAAGAAAGAAGAGGGGTATAGGCTCCAATATCTTCTGTAAGGGTGTGTCCTTCAATGATCTGACTTCCTGTGTGTGTGTGTGTGTGTGTGTGTTCGCACGCGTGTGCAGCTCGATGACAGACTTTGGTACCATTCCCAGTTATGACGTTTTCCTCTTTATGAAACGGGCTCTCATTGGCCTGAACTTAAGTCTAGAAAATTAGACAAATTCCAGGGATCCACTTGCCTCCACTTTCCCAGTGCAGGGATCATAGGAACACGCACCACCATACCTGGCATTTATGTGGGTGCTAGGGATCAAACTTAGGTCTGTTGAACTGAGCGATTTCGTCCGTCCCCTCTTTTTATTGTTTTGCATGTGTTTGCATGCCTGGTGTACGTTCATGTATGTAAACATCTCTTGACCGGGCCCTGTCTCCCAAATAGTGCCACAGAATGGCAACCAAGCCGGTGAATTGATGTTTGTTATAGTAGCCTTCGATTTCTAAAGTTGGTTTCATGTTGTAGAAAAAGTACCCGAAATTCAATGCTTAACACAAGAATACTCATTATCTAACTCATTGTCTGTGGGTCAGGATTTAGAGACTGTCTTGGCTGTGTGGTCCTTCCTGCTTAAGGAGTTTATGAACTAGAGGTTTATGGGGTGGGATGCACGCTGCACCAGTGATCTGAACACCAGCCCGAGACCTGCAGGCCTACCTTCCACCTGCCTCATTCCTTCACACATGGTCCTCTTGTGGAGCTCCTCAAGGTTCCTCACTTTTGAGAGCTGGTTTCTCTCAGAATGAGTGAGAACTGGCTTTTTAGGATATTTATTCCACTGGAAACCCACACGCTGCCATTTATCCTATGATAGCCTGTCCCATGGGATCGTTGGGGCTGTCTTGGAGGCTGGTTACTATGCATAGAAATATGTAAGCAAGAGAATAGGCTGTCATATATGTACATGTTCATATGAAATTCATAACCAGCAAACTCTGAAAACAGAGGAGCACACACAGGGGCATGTCGAGAAAAAATGCAAACCCCACAGTCTCAAACAAATATGAGAAATAGAACATTACCAGTAACTTTAAGTCTTTGTTTTCTGTATTCATTCCTGAAATGAGTAGGAATTGAATTTTATGATTACAGTTTTTCAGCTGCCTTTAGTGATTTTTTTCTGAGGGGTAATGTTAAACTATCGAACTACCCTTATTACATAAGCACTGACCAAATAGTAGTGTAGGCTAATATCCCAGCTGGTTTCGCCATCTGTGTTTTTTGCTCTAAACAATGTATTAGTCTTGAAAATTAAAATTTTTTTCTCATTTTTTGAGACTTATTCATGCCGAATATTATATTCCATTAATTTTCACTGTTTGACACTGACATTTTTACCAATTGGCGATGGTCCTTTCCAATAATTTGTTTTCGCATGTACGAGAGCATGTGTGTATACATATGTGTGCATGTGTATGGGTGTGCCCAGGGCCTGTCACCATTGCAAATGGACATCAGGTACTTGAGAATTGAACCTGGGTGGGCAGGCTTTGCAAGTAACTAAGTGCCTTTAACCGCTGAGCCATCTTTTGAGGCCTTCTCTCCAGTTACTTTTTTCCCCTGCTATTAAAAATGTTGGCAGAAAATTATGCCTGCAATTTTTTTTTGGTATACTTGTGCAAGAAGTTGTCAGTACACATCTAGCAGAGAAATTCTTGGCTCTTAGCTTATCTGTGTTCAATTTTAGAAAGTAATGCAAATTATTTTCCAAGCTGGACATAGGAATTCATATTCTCTGACATTTAAAATCATCTTCATTGTCCAACCTCTTGATAACGTGAGGTTAAGTAACATGACTGTTGCAGTCAGCTTTCTAGTTGCTGCACAGAAAGAACCCAGGCAAAAGCGGCTTGTGGAGGAATGGGTTTATTTGGGTTAAGGACTCGAGGGGAGACTCCATCCTGGCAGGGAAAATCATGGCATGAACCGAGGGGTGGACATCACCTCCGCCACAGCACTACAAACAGCAGCAGGAAGGTGTGCCAAACACTGGCAAGGGGAAGCTGGCCTATAACCCTGTTGTAGTCAGCCATATACTGCTGGGATGAATCTGCAAACCAGGGCACAGTTTATGGGAGGAAAGGATTTATTTGTAGCTATAGATACAGGGAAAGTTCCAGAATGCAAAAGAGGCTGCTCCCCTTTCATAGATGCAAGCAGAGAGAAAAACCCATTACCAACAGCATACACACAGAACAGCAAATAGGCAGGAAGGCCAAAGAGAATTTCTTCTCCTTTATATAGCCTTAGGGTGGGGTCTTACAAACCTTCCCCAGACTTAATGGCTTCCTGAGTCTCTGAAATGTCCTTCCTGCATGGCCTACACAGGAAAGGATGTTTATTTCTAGCTTCCTAGAGCTTCTTTACATCCTGACCCCAACTGAGAGGCTGCCTTCCTGTAAACATCCTCAGAGACCTACCCAAGATAATTAAAAAGATCAAGTTGACAACAAAACAGAACCATCACAAGTCTACTCCTTGTCAACTTGACATTAAGCCATATATCCTTACATCATACCTAATTTCCAAAATGAAGACAGTAAAAAGATCATAATTCTGCCTGAAATTATATAACTCTCCAACATACAACTGCAGACATGTAATCTCCCCCCAACATAAGGCAAGGTCCCTGAACTGCGAGTTTTGTACACCAAAACAAGTTACATGCTTTTAACATATAATGGCACAGAGCAAACATTTCCAACTGCTTTGAGGCATAACAAGGAAAGACTGGGCCAATGCAAACTCAACAAATATCAGCAAACATCCACATCTGCAGTTTAAGTCCTATAGCACAACCAGTGACTGACAGCCTCTGGACTTTTCGATTCTGTATTTTTTCTAATGTGTTGGTTGGTTCTTCTCCTTCTCCTCTACTACGCCAAGCCTATATATGTGTGTTTTATTGGCACAGATAATTGTCTTTCAAATTTAACGACCTCCAGGAATGACTTGTGCTGTCTAGTTCATCTCCCGTCCTTCTGGGCATGTCCCTGCATTCAAGAAGACCTTCCTAGGCACCCCCATGTGGCAACGTTTCCACTCGTCACACTCTGTGTCCCCTACTTACAAGTTATGTTCTTGTGGGAGTACCCAGTGAGCATATCCTGGGTGAATAATCAAGAGCTGATTTCCTAAGAGATCCCAGCAACCTGGCTGCTCTGAATTGTGACCGTGGGCAAGAGGTACCAGTGCTGGGTTGTAATGGACAGTGGCTGAGCAGAGGGAGTGCAGTACTTGGTACTGGGTGCATTTCTATGGGCTGACCCCGTGTCTTGAGCATGGGGCCTTTCTGTTCCACTGAGCATCCTTCAGGGTTCCGCCCTTTGCACTCTTTGAAAGGAACACCATTGTAGACCCTAAGCATCTCTTCCCTGAAAGGGCAATCAGTCCTCAGTGGGTCTTGCAGCAGCCCAGGGAAGGCATGTGTACAGGTTCTCAATAACTTCAGTAATAGGTCCTCAGATGCACAGGAAATTGCTAACAATAGTTTTGGTTCTTCTTTAAATAATTTCTAATCAAACACATGGAAAATGATTCCCAACAAGTATTTTTCAAACTATTTGTTTTGAACACAAAATGTTGTGAACCACAGCTAATGATCAGGGGGTGGCAAAACAATCCCTTTTAAATGGCTTGGTTCATTTGCAGGGAAATGGATGGATCTTTCAAGAGATGAACCACCCCTGGCCTATTGTAGGCCCCAAATGAAACCTATGAGAAAGTGGCGAGATAAACAAGAGACCTATCATCGCAGCAGGTCTGATAACCCAGGATAGGTCACCGAGACAGACACCAATGATATCCAACACAACCCAAAGCATAAGTCCAGAGACACTTAAGATCTCAACAATAAAGTAGACTTAAAACTCACCCACCATGACTCAGGGAACTGAGCGGAAGAGGGGGTGGAAAGAATGCAAGAGTCATGGTGGAGGAGAATATCCATAGACATTTCCCCACTCTGCAACAACACAGAAATGGTGGGGGGGGGAACCTGGCTAGGGAGGACCCTTTTACCCCCAAAACATTATAGGCTAACACCAAGGCTCTTGGTTGCCTTGAACTAGATGGTAAGACCTTGTTGCTGAAGACATGGCATGCTTGGCCCTCAGGTCACTGAGAAATTAAGCTGAAGCTGAGCTGGAAGCCTCCTCTCTGTCGACTAGCTGTCAGGACTGTGGAAAGAGCTACGCAGCCTGCAGCCTGTGGGATAAGAAAAGTCATCAATGTTCTTAATCAGTAGTGGAACCTGAAAGCTTTATGGCTGGCCAGACAGGCCAAATGTATGAACTGGTGTGGTGGTGGCATGTCTGTTATGGGGGAAACCAACTACTTTCTGACTGGATTTGAGCCCTGCTCCACAGGAGGAAATTCCTTCCTGGTACTGAAAACATAGTCAAAAGCCTATGGCTGGGGAGGTCATAAGCCCTAGGGGGAAACTAGTACTGTTGTCTGGCTAAATGGATATATTATGCCCACAATACTGCCCTCTAAACATGTATTTATGCCCTTATGTTATGCACTTGTGTGAAGTTGTAGTTAACCTTCTCATTGTTGCCCAGAAAAGAACCTGACCAAAAGGAATCTGGTAGAGGAATGGGTTTATTTTGGCTTACAGATTCAAGGGCAAGCTCCATCCTGGCAGGGAAAATGACGGCATGAGCAGAAGGTGGACATCACCTTCACCACAGCACTGCAAACAGTGGCAGGAAGATATACCAAACACTAGCAAGGGGAAGCTAGCTATAGCCCTCATAAGCCCTCCCCTGACAACACAGCTCCAGGTAAGTTCTAATATCTGAACTGCCATCAGCTGGGGATCGATCATTCAGAATACATTCATTTGTTTGTGGGGGACACCTGGATCAAACCACTACAATCCACCTCTGGTCCCTATCAAATGATACCATACATGAAAAATGCAATGCACCCAGTCCAACTCCAAAAGTCCACATAGTTTTTATCACAATGATGTACAAACATCCCCATAATCGATGGTCTTTCAGCTGAGCCATCATACCAAAAACAAACAAACAAACAAACAAAACTACTCATAACAGCACATAACATTCATATTGCAAAAGATGGCATTGGGCATAGCAAAGACAAATTGAACCAATACAAGAGCTAAAACAAACAGGGCACATATCAAACTCCAAGTCCGTTAATAACCAGCAACTTCTCCATGGTTCCAATTCTGCCCCTCCGGCTTGGCTACTCACAGTCCTGGAAAACTTCATCCAGTGCTGGCAGCTCTCCTTGGCGGCCATCCTATAGTCCTGGCCTTCGCTGGGTCTCTGCTGCAACCCACGGTTCATCCTCATGGCTCTATTGGGCTTCCATGCAGGTGATCCAACACACCTGTGTTACACTGCCCATGGCTGTTTCCAAAAAACAACTGTGTTGCAAATCCAATGACCCTCTCTTCCTGCATTTGTTATTCTCCATAGTACCAGGTGGGCTACCAATTTGTTAATCCAGGGGGGAAACACACTGAGATTCCACCTTACTGCAGTAAGGATGGCAATCATTAAAAAGTCTAACAATAATAGATGCTAGAAGAATGCAGGGAAAAAGGAACCCTCATCCACTGCTGGTGGAAGTGCAAACTTGTACAACCACTAAGGAAATCAATATGGAGGCTCCTGAAAAAGATGAAAATAGAGCTACCACCTGACCCAGCTGTTCCTCCACTGGGCATCTACCCTAAAGGCGCCTCTCTTCCATGCTTTGCTTAACCATGTTTATAGATGCTCAGTTCACAATAGCTAAGAACTGGAATCAACCCAGATGCCCGTCACTGGACAAATGGATAACAAAGATGTGGTGCAAACAAATACACAATGGAATTCTACTCGACAGTAAGGGAAAATGACATCATGAAATCTGAAGGAAAGTGGATGGACTTGGAACAGTTTGTACTCGGCGAACTCACACAAGAACAGAAGGACAAACACCGCATATTTTCCCTCATCTGCAGTTCCTAACTAGGTTCAGATGGATTACCAGGCAACTCGAGAGACAGATAATAGGGTTGTAATGGGATGTGGGTAGGGAATGGAAGAGTCGAGGGAGATACACACAAAACTACATCAAAATGAATTGGTACTATAGCACCCTTATTCTTGGACAGTAGGCTAAAAGATAGAACTCTAGAGCAATATGGGGGTATTATCTGGTAAGAAGGGCCCTGAAGGGGATTGGATGAAGCCTAACCCTAATACATTTGGCACTGGTTTGTAACTCCCTGTACCAGAAATTGGTTACTTCCCACATTGAGCTGTTGATTGGAGAGACCTATGAGGTCTCCAAAACAAGACGGGTTTCTGTCAAAGCCCTTGATTACCCACCTGAGGTAAAAGATAAGACCCTGTTGCTGAAGACACCACAGGCTTTTGACACACGCCACGGACCAGCTCAGCCGGAGTGCTGGGACCAAAGGAATAGGGCCTTGGAGAAGTGGGCAGGGAGTCGGCTAAGTGACAAACAGACACAGACTCAAAGTGTATCTGAGTGCAATTTTACTGAGCATTTGTCAGAATTATATACAGTTGATTATTGTAACAGCATTTTTGTTTATACATGCAGTTACAGTTCCTTTGAATGATTAAACCAAGAATGTCAGCAAGATAAGTGAGAATAGACAATAGATAAGCACAGATGATTATCACATAAATGGTTTTGACACAAAACTGTGGTTAGTCAGGCCAGGCCTGACTTGGTGCTTGTTTTTCAATTTAAGCATTATGTAGTTTTCAGCCTTTAAGAATTTGTTTTTAAAGTTTCTTTTGAAAGATTTAATTAGTATAGTTATTCTTAAACCAGCTCCAGAAATATGCCCAAGTAGGTCCTGAAAATCCAGCTGACTGATAGTTTTTATCCCATTTATCTTTAACAGGTTGTAGTTGTCTTATGATGCCAGCCTTCTGTGTCTCGGACAGGAGACACCAGCGAGGCCTGGATCTAGATAGCTTCTGCACATGCGCATGGCAGTGAATACCATGATATTCTCTTTTCCTTCATGTTAACCCATCTGTCACCTTTTCCATAGATCCCTGTATAAGACGATGGAGCATCAGTGGGCTCAGGGAGTTTCCTTTTACTGCCAGTTTCTTCTTGGTCTTTTCCTATAACTTTCTCAGTTCTAGGAATCTCTTTCTCAATACTTTCCCTTAATAAGTAATTCTCCTATTGCAAGTCATCTAGGACTCTCCCCAAAAGTCCTTTAGCTGTTTTCAATCTCTCAATTGCTCTTAATAACAGGGGAGTGACTGAAGGAAAAGCTTTTTCATTTTCTCTTGGGAAACAAATCATCATAGTCTGTTCCCTGTTTTCGTGAAGATGGACTCAATGAACTAGAAAGAAACAATGAGTTAGAGCCATGAGCAGGTATAATGAAGATCAGAGCCATAAGGGAGCAGCCGAGAACACGAAAGACTTGGAGTGCACAGCCTGTTCCAACGGGCAGACTTCCTTGAAGCAACTGCCTCAGTCTATGCAATTTCTCACAGACTCCGTCAGAGTTGGCGTGACAGATACACAACATCGAGATACCTGGCTGGAACCTGGAAGGAAGCCAGTTCCCAGGTGGTTAGCCCATAGAGCGCTACATGAATGAGCTGCCAGGGGAAACAGCCTAACAATGTTGGGAGAAAGCAGGGGACACTGCTGTATGACAGCGACCAGCGTGACAAGATGTACACATCTGTGCAATAGTGGCATTTGACTAGGTGGGTAACCAAGGGCTCCCTGATTGGCTAAGAGATCCACTCAGTGGCAAGGAACCCTTCACTGGAACTGGTTTCTAAGTCAAATTCCTATGGAGACCAAGAATCTGGACTCCAAGGGGAAGCTTTCACTAACCATGGGCCTAAAGACACTCACTGTAATCTCTCCAGATTAGTAATGTTTGTCTCATTTGACCTAAGCTGATATCGCTCTCCATTGGAGAATCTCTTTTTTATCTTTCAGAAAGCAGTGAGAACCATGGACAACCTAATTCTACCAACAAGATCAGAACTGATAGGCCCAGGGGAAACCACACAGGAAGTGGTGAGATGAGCAAGAGTGCATCGAGACAAACAACCTGTGCCCGGGTGATGGAGAGAGACACCGAGGACACTCAAAACGTTCCAGAGCAGAAATCCAGAGGCTGCTAAGAGCTCAACACTAAGCAGACTTAAAACACCCACCATGGCTCAGGGAACAATGCAGAAGAGGGAGCGGAAAGATTTTAAGAACCATGGTGGGGGACTATCCAGAGGCATCGCCCTCCCCCCACGAACTGCCTGATGCTCACACAATTTACAGCCCTCCATTCCAAGGATCATTCCAGAAACCTCACTGAGGAGGGCCTCAGTGAGGAGGCAGGCAGGAGGGCAATGGTGGTACTGACACATGACTTGTACATAATAAAGTTTCTACTTATTTAAAAATTTAGATATCTGAACCGAAGGTTTATTTCTAGGTATCTCTGTTCTATTTCACAGGTCTACACATCTGTTTCCATGTCAGTACCATGCTGTTTTGATGGCTCTGTAGTGTAATTTGAGGTGAAGTGTTGTGATACCTCCATCATGGCTTAGGCCATTTGGGGTTTTTTAATGACTTAGGAATTTCTGTGAGGGTGTCATTGACTTTTGTTGGGAATTGCACTGAATCTGTACATTGCTTTAATAACGGTCACTTTCACAGTATTTATTCCGTCAATCCATGGACAGGAGACATGTCTGCATGCTCTCGTGTCCTCTTCGGTTTCTCCAGTGTCTTGAGTTTGGGTTGCAGAGATCTTTCACTTCCTTGGTCAGCTTTATTTGTTGGTGTTTCTTTTTTTTTTTTTTTGCATTTATTGTGAATGGATTTTTCCCGCTTTTGTTTCTTGGTGAGTTCATTATTGGCATATAGAGAAGTTAATGATATATATGCTGGTTTTGCACCTGCTACTTCACTGAAAGTGTTTCTCATGTCTACGAGTTTCCTGTTGGTGTCTTTAGGGTGTTTTAAGTATAGGATCATGCCATGAGCCAATAGAGATAATCTGATTTCTTCCTTTCCCGTTTCTACCCCTTCTTATTTCTTGCGTCGTTGCCCTAGTGAAGACTTTGAAGGCTTATCTCATGTAAGAGTGGAGAGTGTGGGTACCCTTGTTCCATTTCAGGGTTTAGAGGAAATGTTCTCAGTTCCCCCTGTTTAGTATAATGCTGGCTGTAGGCTTGTTGTTTATAGCCTGAAAAGTGCTGATTCCTTGTGTTGGTTCTCTCAGGGCTTTTATCACGAAGGGGTGTGAACTCTGTTGAAGGCATTTTCTGCAGCTATTGAGATGATCATGTGATCTCTGTCCTTAAGTCTAATTATGTGATGCATCCAACTTACTGATTTCCATATGTCCACCCAGCTTTGCGTCCCTGGGGTGAAACCAACCCACTCCTTGTCTAGCATTCTCCTGATGTGTCTGTTCTTAAATTCACTTTTCAAGAATTTTATTTCACTTTCACTTTTTCAGGGTGGGGCCTTGAACCCAGGGCCTTGCACATGAAAGGCAAGTATTCTTCCATGGAGCCATATGCCCTGTCACAAGGACTGATCCAGACGACCCACGGAGGAGGTTATCCAGCGGATTGGGGAGGGGAGGGCAGCGGGGAATTGGGGACAACAACTCATTGTTTGCCCACTAAATGTTGTAACTCATTATGGACAATAAAAAAAATAAATAAAAAAAACAATTTACACAATAAAAATGTTTATTTTTAATTTATTTGAAAGAGAAGAGAGGAGAGAAAGCGAGCGAGAGAGAGATCGAGAGCAAGAGCGAGAGCGAGCGAGAGAGAGAGAGAGAGAGAGAGAGAGAGAGAGAGAGAACATAGGCATGCCAGAGCTCTCAAATGCATATGCCCTTTCATGCATCTGGCTTCCCATGGGTCGTGAGGAATTGAACTGGGCCAGCAGGCCCCACACCTTCATCCGCTGAGCCACCCCCCCCTTCCAGGCCTGCTGTCAATAGTTTTATTGAGAAGTCTTTCATCTGCATTCAACAGGGGTATTTTCTTTACAGTTGAGTAAAGTTGCATTGTGCATATGTACCTCATTTTTATTCTCCATCAGTTGATGGACAAGAAGGGAGGTTCCATTCCCTAGCTATGGTGCAGAGAGCAGCAAGGACCCTGGGTGTGCAGGCATCCCTGAAGTAGACGACAGCGTTCTTTGGTGGAGCTGGGCCATGTGGTGGTTTTAGTTTTAGCTTTCCGAGGGGCCGCCGTTCTGATCTTCACAGTCGCTCCACCAGGGCCCACTCCCACCAGCAGTGAGGGAGGCTTCTCTCATCCCCCATCTGCTTCATCGTTTGCCATCATCTGCTTTCTTGATGAGCCATCGTGACTGGAGCACCGTGGAATCTCAGTGGCTTGGATATGCGTTCTTCTGTTGACCTAACGATGCCGAACGCTTTTCAAATTAAGCATTTGTACTTCTTTTGTGAGCTCTAAGTTCTGCCCTGATCTTTACAAGTTCTAATCATCACAGCTTGGAGGTTTGGATTGCTCTTGTTCTTATTTTTCCTTTTTTCTAAAAAATCAGAACCTGGAGGTGCATCATTAGGTTATTTGTTGGAGATAATTCTGATTTTTTAAAAAAATATTTTACTTATTTATTTGAGAAAAAGAGGAGAGAGAGAGAGAGAGAGAGAGAGAGAGAGAGAGAGAGAGAGAGAGAGAATGGGTGCACCAGGGCCTCTAGCCACTGCAAGGGAACACTAGGTGCATGAGCCACCTTGTGCATCTGGCTTTATGTGGGGCCTGGGAAATTGAACCCTGGTCCTTAGGCTTTGTAAGAAAGTGCCTTAACCGCTGAGCCATCTCTCCAGCCCCCAATTCTGATATTTAAAAAAATATTTTGTTTATTTGAGAAAGAGGCAAATGGAGAGAGAGAGAAAGAGAGAGAGAGAGAGAGGAGAGAGAGAGAGAGAGAGAGAGGGCATCTAGCTACTGCAAATGAGCTCCAGATGCATATGCCACCTTGTGCATCTGGCTTGACATAAGTACTGGGGAATTGAACTGGGATCTTTAGGCTTTGCAGGAAAGCGCCTTAACCACTGAGCCATATCTCCAGCCCAATTCTGATATTTTTTTATGTGAGCACTCAGACCTCTCCTCTTAGATTTTCTATAGCTGTATCTCAATGGTTCTGGAAAGTCGTGCTTTCATTTTCATTTGATTCCAGGAACTTTTTAATTTCCTCCCGGATTTCTGAAATGATCTGCATTTCATTCGAGAGCGTATTGTCTAATCTCCATAAATTTTTTCTTTAGTTTCTGCAGGTTTTTTTTCTTCTATGAATTCCAATTTCATTGTACTGTTATCAAATAAAATATAAGGTATTTAAATTCTTTTGGATTTGGTAGCCTTAATTGGTAGCCTAGAATGTATTCTATTTTAGAGAAGGTCCATGGTCTGCTGGGTGTGTATTCTGTTTATTGGATAGAATAGTCTGCAGATAACTGTTAAGTCCATTTGATCTGTGGTGTACTTGAACTTGGATTTCTCTGCTGATGGTGAGTTAGCATAACATATCTAGAAGTGAGTGGGGATATTTTTAATCACCCACCACTGTGATATCAGGACCTATCTGACCTTTCCCTGTCCATTTGTGCTTGTTTTATATAATTGGGAACCTTAGTGTTGTAGTTGGCTCCCACTGCTGGGATGAACTTCCAAACCAGACACAGTCCACGGGAGGAATGGGATTTATTTGAAGCTTACCGATCCATGGGAAGTTCCATCAATGGCAGATGAAGCTGGCCGTCTTTCACAGATCCAAGCAGAGAAACCACAAAAACAGCCAACCCCACAAGCAAGCCAAAACAGCAGGGAACCAGCAGAGAGCATCTGAGGTTGGATTTATTAAAGTCAGACTAGAAGAATCCTTTATATCAACAATGTTATTAGCACTGAGTTGTGCTTGTTAAAAAGCTTTCTCCCGGGCTGGAGAGATTTCTCAGTGGTTAACACACTTGCCCATAAAACCTAAGGACCAGAGTTTGAGTCCCCAGTATCTGTGTATAGCCAGGCGCATGGAGTGGTGCATGCATCTGGAGTTTGTTTGCAGTGGCTGGAGGCCCTGGCATGCCCATTCTCTCCTCTCTCTCTCTCTCTCTCTCTCTCTCTCTCTCTCTCTCTCTCTCTCTCTCTCTCTCTCTCTCCTTACAAATAAATAAATAAAAATATTTAAGAAAAGCTTTCTCTGGGTAATCAGCCACCTGTCTTCCTACCCCACACAATGCTCACTAACGTGTTCTGTCCTTTCCCGCGGGCCAAGCCTGGGATGTCTTAGAACCTCCAGGTTGATCTCTAAGGTTGGACTTTTCTGGCTGAGTGTGGCACCAGCACCAGCCAGACAGGCTAGCTGTGTCCTTTGTGTTTGCTCTTTGCCATTGGATTTGATGACTACCTGGTCATTTGAGTACTAAGTTTTAATTCAATATTTTTATATTTATAATTTTTTTTTATTTAGTGGCATGTCCTATTGATCTGTAAATCTAGTAGGGGTTTATGGATCTTTTTTAAAAAATTTTTATTTATTAATTTTCAAGGAGAGAGAGAGAGAGAGAGAGAGAGAGAGAGAGAGAGAGAGAGAGAGAGAGAGAGAATCAGAATGAGAATGTACCAGGGCCACCACCTTGTGGGTCTGGCTTATGTGGGTCCTGGGGAATTGAACTCGGGGCCTTAGGCACTGGAGGCAAGTGCCTTAACCGCTGAGCCATTTCTACAGCCCTATTTATAATTTTTTTAAAATAAGTATTTTACTTATTCATTTTCAAGCAGAGAGATACAGAGAGAGAGAGAGAGAGAAAGAGAGAGAGAGAGAGAACACAAGGGCCACCACCTTGTGGGTCTGGCTTATGTGGTACTGGGGAATTGAACCCAGGGCCTTAGGCACTGGAGGCAAGTGCCTTAACCGATGAGCCATCTCTCCTGCCTATATTTATAATTATTAACAACTTTTATAAATATAAATATGCCATGACCATAATCCCCTCCTGCCATCGGTCTCTCCTCCCCTTCCTCGAGCCCCTCTTCATGAATTCTCCTCTTCAACTAGTCTCCTGTTTTGAGGTCATCATTTTCCTCCTGTTATACAGGCCTGGTGTGTAGGTAGCTTCAGCCACTGTCAGGCCATGAATACAACAGCCACTTTGTGTCTGGAAGATAGTATTGTAAGCATTCCTTCCCTTCATTTAGCTCCTACATTCTTTCCTCCACCTCTTCCACCATGGTCCCACAGCCTCGGAGGGTGTGACAGAAGTGTTGAACACTTCCCTGTCACGTCTTCTTGGCACTATGGTGAGATTTGAGTTACCCCAGTGGTCCCCAACCATCTGAAAAGAGACGCTATGCTGTAAAGCATAGTCATTTAAGAATAATTTCTTAGGCCCTGACAGCCCACCTTACCTCCAACCCTATTTAGGAAGATGTTGGTGTCCTACTATGAGGCAAGACAAGGGTGACTTTGTGCGGCCTGTTTTATTATAATTTCCTCCAAATTGAAGTATTTAATCCTGGACAGAGAGACACAACGGGAACTTCAAAGTTGAAGGACAGACTCAGGAGTTGAGGTAAGGCTCAGGAAGTGAGCAGGGCTCAGGAGCCAGAAGCCTTAGGGCGCCTCCCTAAGGGTGCAGAGGCATTCAGAACTGTGATAGAAGACTCTCTTAGCAGCCAAGCTGTCTACAAGCTGGGCAACGGGCTCCAGAGAGGCACCCATGCTGGCTGCAGTTGGCTTCAGTGGTGCTGGGCATTTTCCTGAAAGTCATCCCTCACTCACACTCCGTAAGTCCCACCAGTGCCCTCACTGGCTGCCCAAGCTGGACTTGGTGCGTCTGTTACTTTGGTCTATTGCAAGTGGCTTACCAGGGGCTGAATAGGTGGATGTCTGTTCCTGATTCTCCAGGACAAAGTTCCAGGATCTGGGCTCATCCCCACAGACAGGCTGGTGGTGGACATCTGGCCACACTGTGGTACGCGCTAGGGTTGCAATGATGTTGAAACCACCCTACTGTCCCTCCAGGGGACCTCAGCCTGAGAACCCATGCACCATGGTGATCTCACAAAGACCCCTCTGCTGGACTTCCTGCTGTGGTCTGTCACTGTGGCAATGGGACCTTGGTGAAGTGGTTTCAGTTTTCATTTTCTATGGTCTTTGCTTCTGTCCACTGTCAATGGAGGACCTGGTGTGTCCAGCTCAAAGGGCTGTTCTGAAGGAAGACAAGACGTAGCTTATTATGTTAAACATGTCGGAGGTTCAGGCAAACACACACAAGCTAGCTTTGTTGTTAGTGAACTTTCACATGGATTCTGCTCTGGTTTGGAATGTGTTAAAGGCTTGGTCCTCACCCCCCAACTTGACACCCCTGGGAGATGGTGGAACCTCTTAAGAGAGGAGACCCAAAGAGGAAGTTAGATCCCTGGGGGAATGCCCTTGACTGGGATAATTGGATCCTGGCCTTTTCTTTTTGCCTGTGTGTTTCCCAGCTGTGATGAGGTGAATACGTCTCTACCCATGTCCTGCCTTGTACATTGCCATCGCACGCCCAAAACAATGCCATGTAATCAAGTGACCATGGACTGAAACTTCAGAAAGTGGGAGGCAAAATAATCTCTTTTGTATTAGTAAATTGATTATCTCGGGTGTTTTGTCATAGTAACAAAAAGCTGACTACTACAGGTTCTTAGATCTCCTGGTGGAATTGAGTTTCCCAGCAGTCCACAGTACAGAAGCTCAGCAGTGAGTAACCAAAGGAAAAACCCCCGACTATAAATCTGTCACAATTTCTGTTGATGCCATGGCTTTAGGTATTTAAATATTCATGCATTTGTTGAATGCATTAGGGCCAGAGTGATAAATCTGAAACATATAGATGGTTATCTGAGACATAAAAGGGAGGCGATGGCCTTCAGGGCCCTGGAGACTGACCGAGAACGCATTAGCCATTCTGACTGTTACATGTCATTAACTCCAGCCACTTCTCTTGTGGGTACGCTACATCGCTAGGTGCCCTGTGGTGATGAGGGCAAAACAGGGTGTGGATCGATGTGATCGGCTTTGCAGAGAACTGGAAGTACGGACCTTCAAAATGTGATTCTTTTAACGGGAAGCAGCTTGACCTCTCTAGGCCTATGCCAGCTGATAGACTTTCTAGCTTTTAAAAACACTTTAAAAATATTATACAAGCGATTTCCTTTTATGGGGAAAAATCTTTGGGAGAGAAGAGGAGAAGATGCTTGGCCTTTCCAACCAACATGTCACTTAAAATATTTTGATGCATATCTGTGTGTGTGCGCACATGCAGGACATGTGGCGTGGTGTATGCACGTATGTGTGCAGAGGCCAGAGGAGAACAGGTGTTTTTCCTCTGTTGCTCATCCACTTAATGTCCTTGAGATGGAGTCTCTCATTAATCTCAGTCAAGTCAGACTGACTAGTGAGCCCCAGCATTCTTCCTGTCTCCACTCTCCACAGACACGTGTGCCTGCACCCTGACATTTATGTGGGTCCTCAGGGATGGAACTCAGGGTGAATCAAACATTCCCAGGCCTCATGTTTGTGTCAAAAGTGTGCTTACTTGATGAAATTGCTACACTTTTTTTTTTAAAACAGAATTTCTTTCACATATAATGTTTTCCCATTATTATTATGGTGATATTGTATGTAGTACTTATTTTCAAATTGTTTTCTTTTTTATGAATCATTAGAACCATTTTGATATTAATAATTGCACTAATAGCTAATGCTTATTGTGGGAATTCCGTGTATCAGGCAAGCTCTTATCTAAGCAGTTACATGAATCAATATGTTTACACCTCACAGCAATCATACCAGATACACAGCACAGGGAGGTTTCGGGGACTTGTGGGGCCATAGCCAGGACTTAGTCACAGACTCAGGATTTTTAATCAGGCAGCCTGGGTCCAGAGCCCAAGGCCCCAAAACAGCTCTAATTGTCAATCAAATTTTTGATAAGTAATGTGGCTTACTGTTTAAAATCATAAGCAGAGGCATTATCAATTTTCACACATCTAATCTCCTCATGTTCATGTTTATATAGCCATCATTCAGTAACATGTACAGCACATATCAAGAGCTCAGTACATGCTTTTTGAACAAGTGAATGAATTTTTAATTTGGGTACAAGGCATTGACAAAATGTTCTAGTAGATAAATGTTACATTGATTCAGTGAGATCTAGGAGTGATACAGAGTGTTTCCCAAAACCGATTACAAAACTGCCTCACATCCTGTTTGCTCAGCCGGCACTTTATCGTCGCTCCTTGTTGGTGAAAGGGTGGCGTTGGCTGGTGTCCTTGAATGTCAGTCGTTCTTTTTGACAGCCTCAGCTAACTGCATTCAATGTCCTGAGAATTACGAGACTAGGTTTTAAAAAGCAAAATAGCTTCTTTCTCGGGCTGCTTAATTTTGGGACTCAGCCATGATTATGAGTGAAATCTGAGTGTCTCCATGAAGGGGCATTCAGGATTAAGTGTTCCAAATGACAGCTGTGTTCACCTCCCAGGTAGGTGAACTCTTTCTGAATGTGGGCGGGGCCTTCAGACGTATGTCAGCTCCAGGAGCTGCAGAGATGAACCGCCCTGCAGAGCCCACTCCAGATGGTTCCCCGTTGCTGTTTTACACTGTTGGGGGTGTTTGCTACACAGCAGTAGACACCCAGGGTACCTGGTGCACTCTAAACACTTTCTTACATTTTAAAAAGTCACTCGGGTATGTAAGAAGTTGGAAACTGATTTATGGATTAAGACAACATCAGTAGCCTGGTATTCTATTTAGGTTTTTGCTATCCCTTGTGAAAGAAGTAGATCAGCCCCACAATAGGAAAAATCGCCAAAATTGGGCTGGGATGACAAATCAGAGGTCAAAGACACTTGCTTGTACAGCTTGCAGTCTTCCACTGGTTCAATTCTCAAGCCACCCATGTCAGCTGGGTGCAAAAAAGTGGTACAATTGTCTGGCATTTTTTTTTTTTTACTGAGGACTTGGTGTGTGTGCGTAAATGTAAATGTGTGTGTTGTGCATATACGTACATGCAAAAGTGTATATGCATGCAGACAAATATTTTTAAAAATCGTGAACATTTTCAGCTAGGCAATTATCAATGTTTTAACTTCCGAGGAGAATTTCCTGTCACCATGAAAACACACTCAGACTCTGAGTGTGTGCTGTACAAGATGTAAGTATGATCATCTCATGTTCTTCTGCTAAAAGGACCAAGTTCTCAAAAAACCCTCATAGCAAGCAGACCACAAGGGTACAGAAATGGTAAGCAAAACCAGAGTTTTGCTTTACAAAGGTCTACAAAGGGAAATACAAAGAAAAAGTGACTCCAGTGGTTTTAAAATCAATTAAAAATATTTACTTGTAAACAGAGAGAGCAAGAGCGAGAGCGAGCAAGAGAGAGAGCAAGACACAGAGACACAGAGAGAGACAAGAGAATGGGTGCTCCAGGGTTTCCAGCCACTGCCACCAAATTCTCGACGAAAGATGCACGAGCCACCGTGTGCATGTGGCTTTCCATGGGTACCGCAGAATTGAACCTGGGTCATCAGGCTTTGCAAGCAAGTACCTTTAACCTCCGAGGCAACTCTCCAGCCCCTCCAGCGATTTCACAGCTAGGCTTCCTGATTTTTAGAAAAACAGTACTACACGGCAAGGTACTACTCTAGTTTTGTCAGTTCATGTCTCCAAGTTATTTAAAATGGAAATGTACTGTGAACAGTCATGAGTGTTCAAAATCTTTTCATTTGCCATTGCAATGTTTAATTCTCCTACAACTCCCTAGTAAGGTTCTCATACTCTCCCAATTTTATACCTGGGAAACCAAGGGTTCCAGAAGTTAACTGAGAGGTTAAGCTGCTCTGGTGTGTTAAAGTCTAGAACTTGACCTTAGCAACACCAGGCCTCTCTTAGTCCCTGGGACATGATCTGCGCATGTCCCAGTCCGTCCTCTCTGCCTGCCAAGGCTGGCATCCATCCCTCACAACCTCCGGACAGCTGTCTCTGTGAAGGAGACTGAGATAGTTAAACCAACCATTGTTCTCCAAGGAAGGAAAGCAACTTGTCTGTACCAGACCATGATGACCAGGTCATGACTGTGTGGTTATATTAAATTTGCTGTAAGTTTCAAGAACTGGTTCTTGCCCCAGAGATAATTATTTCTGAGAACTAAGAAATATTTTCAAAATAGGTAGGGTGCTGACTGGTCAATAGCTAACTGCTTTTTCTGCTTCTGTCCACAAGCTTGCTCTTTCTACATAGTAAAGGGCGTGGTTTTGTCTTTAAAAGCCCTGAGCTACCAGAACTGGCTGCTGACTCCCGAGTAGTCATCAGAATAAAGTTTCCTTTTTACTCTCCAGACCTGTCAGTGTCTGTTTGATTTGGGGTCTGGGGTCGTGATCCATTTCAAGACCTCCCTCCACTTCCTTAGGCACTTTGCTGCCCCTTCCACTGTCCCTCTGGCTGTCTGCCTTGTAAAGTCCTCATCTCACAGGGGAGCAGGGCTTTATGAACGAGAGGCATCTATCTGTCTGCTCTACCCGGTACAGAGTGGATATTAGGGCTAGGCGTTTTGCATTCCCAATCTCTTTCATGATTTTCCTCAATTCAGTAAAACAAGACTCAGAATGGTGAGTTAAGTTGACCAATGACATCCGCCAACCACATCTATTTGAATCTTTCCTCTAAATTACTCTGATTCATGCATAATGAATAGCCAAGAGTTGAAAGACCGAATGAATGGCCTGCAAAGTAGAGCCAAAGGCTGGTGGTAGAAATCTTTTTGAAATGACAAATCTCTCTTTTGACATTGATGAGGCAGCTATATGTTTTTTTGTTTGTTTTCTGAGATTGTCCTTCAAAAAAGAGAGACAGACACTCTCTTTGTCCTTGCTTTTGGTCACTGATTCTCCCATTCATCCATTTATTTACTTTTCCTTCAAGCGATATACCCAAGACAGTGTTCTATAAGGATTTAACAATGAATACATTAAATCTTGGCTCAACTGGAATTATGACCTGTGTCTTGTATGTGTGTGTGTGTGTGTGTGTGTGTGTGTGTGTGTGTGTGTGTGTGTAAAAAGGGAGAGGAGAGAGAGAGAGGACAAAGAGAGATGATAGATAGATAGATAGATAGAGCTCCTATGGTAATCATTGGTAAGAACCAAGCTAGAGCTGCTGGTCCAGCCCGGCCTGGGCTGATGGTGGTTTCTCTACACTAGGCATTCCCTTCTTCTCATTTCTTGTCATCCTCTCCAGCCTCCAGAATCACGGATAGAAAGAAAGCCCAGAAAACATACATGGAAACATTTCTAGCATCCTAAACGGAAACTCTTGTCAAGTACATTTTCCCACACACTGAATGAAAGTTTCCCACGTTGGCCAAGCTGAGAGGGAGAACATTCAGGGGGCCATGATACTCCCCAGTGTTGTGACCAGCCCAGAGGAGGGACTTGTCACCACCACAGTCCTCAGGGCACAGGGGATGTGTGGCATGGTGAACGGGAAATGATCCATGCCTTTGGAATGGAAGAGTCAGAAATGAATACGAATGGAAGTGTTTCTTATCTTGTTTGTCTCTCTTACTGCCACTGAAGTTTCAGTGTTGGTAACTTCTCCTGGGGAGAAGTGAACAAACAGCTTTTCACCCCAAATAGAGCACCGAGGATAGACCAAAATAAATGGTTGTGCCCAAGCCTAGCTTGATGAACTGTATTTTTCATGCCAATAAGTGTTATATGGTCTCTATGCCCCCACCCCTTGGTTCCCTATTCCTTTGACCTGTCTGCCTCTCCCCACTCCTTTAACCCCCTGTGTGCCATAGGGACCCCTTTGCCCATGGTCAGCCTCCTACATGCTTATGCCACTGATCCATATTTAAAACAATTGGGGGAGGTGTTGGACACTGCTTGTTGGCACTGCTACTGAGGGCATGGAGAACAAAGGGTTAAGGATGTTTGAGTAGGTGAAACCCCAATAATTCGGTAGGCGTTTCCCAGCTCCGTCAACCCTGACTCCCAATCCCCATGGGCAAGCCACAGGAACCAGCATTCCCATCTCAGCATGACTGGCATTGGGTATCAGACAAACTTCCTTATACCCATCCCCACGGACCGTGGCTAGAATCACGTATTTCCCCGCCACTCAGGCCCCCAAATTAGGTATTCTCAGGTTGTCCATACTCACCTATCCCAGTGCAGGCCGCTAACTCACCACCCCAACCAACCAATCCCCTTTTCTCTTCCCTATTCCCCATCCCCCTGACCCCCCTTTTCCTATAAATGTAAGTTCCCCCAATTGAATAAAGAACCACGTGGATACACTATACACATCTGCTCGCATCTGTGTCTCTTCGGATTCCCCTGCATCGGACCCCCAGCTCTGTGGAAGGGCCCTGAGAAAGCGGAGTAGCAAAGCAGCAACCGGCCTTGGCCTTTGCTCAGCTCCCACCGCTTCACTGTTTTCCCTCCGTGGTGGCTAATGGCACCCCAGGAGGCGAAAACAACAGTGAACCAGTGAGTTGAACTGGAGTTACTTCCAGGAGCATGGGTGATGGATTATCTACAGGAACACAAGAACTCTGGGCTGCTACACCACTGAAGAAAAGTCTTCCCTATTCAGCAACCATTCAGAGCCTCAGCATCTCTGTGACTAATTGTGGGTAATTACAGCTGCTGAGAGTTCACGAGAGCATCATCCCATCACCCCATCATCCATCATCCATCATCCCATCACCCCAGCATCCATGCATGGAGAAAACGTTAGCATGCTCCTTACAGAACAGAATTCATGTAAAGCACGATATAAGCACATCGTCTGTTTCTTTACCAGACGGCCTCCAGATGCAATCACACAAAGCCTCACCAAACTAGAAGGATACCACATTAGTTCATACGTTTTGAAGATTAGCTCAGGGAAATGGTGACAAGAAATTTAGAACCAAAAAAAAATTTTTTTTAGAATACCATTGTCATAGTCAGCCACACGCTGCTGGGATGAATCTCCAAACCACGCATGATTATGGGGAGGAAAATATTTATTGAACAGATCCAGGGGAAGAAGTTAAGGAAAGGATGGCCCCCTTTCACAGAAGCAAGCAGAGAGAGAGAGAGACAGAAGCCCACCACTAGCGCCAAGCAAGCACACTGTAACACATTGTGATTCACAAAATGCAGATCTCCAGACCAGGGTTCCGGCTCTTCTTTTGCATATCTATCCTTAGTATTTTACATCCAAATTAGAAAGGGTTGGTCCCCAGGAGGCTAGGCCAAAGTGGCACTTCCTCCAGCCGGGAGACAATTTATAATTTTAATAAATCCTTAATTCTTTTGGGGGACATTTATTCAAAACTACCACAACCATATACACTTAAAAACAGCCCAACAGAATTTGAGAGGATTGGGTGCAGTTTTGGGAGAAGTTTTGCTGTGGGTCTGATACAATCAGAGCACAGCACATGCTGGAAAAAGCCTTCACAAACTGAGGAATCCAGCCCTGGCTTAGTGGTTAAAGGTACTTGCTTGGAAAATCTGCTGCCCGCCTAAGTCTAATTCCACAACCACTCAGTACAGCTGGAAGGGCATTTGTTTGCAGTGGCATGAGACCCTGCTGTGCTCCCCCATGCATGCAAATAAGAGATATGAAGACGCAATCTATGCCATCAGCTTTACTGTTGTCAAAACAGTCACCCCAACCCCCAGCGGCTCCACCTTTGCCAGCCTCTAGCTTCCTACAGAAATCTCAATCGGCAACAAGATGGGATTCACAGAACATCCCGATGACACTTAGCAATTTTTTTTAGCAATAAAGTGATTTAAAAAAAATTAAGATATGCCTACCTTATAGACATCATACCATTGCAGACTTAATAAACGACAGTATCAACCTTGTTCCTGGCATAAGTTATGCTCATAACGTTAATTTACACTGGAAACCCCAAACTTTCACAGGACTCTTGGAAGGCTGAGGAAAGCCTGTCACACCAGGGGGACAGGATGTAGGGGAACACCTAAGGGAACACACAGATATTGTTTTACATTCTTACATAATTCTATGTATTGGGTCCAGTATTGTAAGTAGAAAAGAACTGAACAGGAACCAATGTTAGATGGTTGAAAGAAGATTGTAAATTGCACACAGTTCAGACTCCGGGAAAAGGAAGTCTATGAAAATTAATATTTCTCCACATACTTTTCTACTGAGAAATTCTATCAATTTCCTTTTAGAAGCAGCAAAATGTTCTTGCTTTTTTTTTTGGTAGAGAAATAGTGACAACTGAAGATTAAACATCTCATTTCTTGTATGACAATGGGAATGACTTGTTTATAGTCAGTTGATTTTTTAAAAAATGCTTCAGTCTGAGGGAAAGAGACAAGAAATCATTTTTAAGCAGCATTTTAAAGTTAAGAACGTTAATCGATAAACATGCTGTAACATGACCATATTCCCATCACCTTCTTCTCCCCTCTCCCGTACTCTTATGCCCCAGAGGACCTTCCTCTTTCTAAGGAGTCCTTCCTCTCTGTTTTGACGCCCCATTCTTTGTCAAAGCCTAGATGGGCTCAGAACAGTGCAGGGCTTGTGGGGTATCTGGGACCACTGTTCTATCAGGAGGGCAGTGCCCCAAAGTACTCACTCCTACCTTGTGGCTCTCACATTCATTCTTCCACCCTCTCTTCTGCGATGTTTCTTGAGCCTTGGAGGGCGTGAGAGGAGAGGTCTAGTGTTGCACTCTTGGTAGCCTTTATTTTGATCTATGACTTTATTATAACAGGGGAGAGGAATAAGGGGAGAGAGAGAGGGGGGATTTGTGTGTGTGTGTGTGTGAGAGAGAGAGAGAGAGAGAGAGAAGGGAGGAGGAAGAGGAAGAGGAAAGAGGGTTGCACACACCTGAGAAGTAGGAGATCCAGATGAGAACTCAACAGTCTATTTTTAGTTGTGATAAATTTTGAGGCTTCTCAGTGTCTACTTGGGGCTCTGGCCAGCAGCGAGAGCAGCACTCATGGAAGACATCCTTTCCTTCGCTTCTCGGCTCCTCCCTGGCTTCTGCACTGCTTCGCTCATAAGGATGGCCCTGGTTCCACATCTGTCCATTGGTGAATGGCTTCCTAAGCATCCAAGAGGATTATTTGTGTTTCCCGTCTTGTTGATCATGATTCACCTACATGCAACCTGGCTTTGGACCTCGGGCGGTTTATGCTGTATCTAACCTACTGCGTTTCTCTTTCCCTGAAGTTTACAGACTGATTAAAGCCACTTTTCTTGTTTTCTCTCCCATTTCTCTCTTAGACTGTGAACATTTAGGGCACACATTGAGTATCTTGTGGAGCGGTCGGAGCATCTTGAAACAATGGAATCATCGGATGAGCAGTGAATTAGTATTTAGAAGAGCCTTTTTTTTCTAAAAGAGGAACAAAATGCATTTTTGCCATGTCTTTTTGTTTGTTTGTTTTTCAAGGTAGGGTCTTGCTCTAGCCCAGGCTGACCTGGAATTCACTATGAGGTCTCAGGGTGGTCTCGAACTCACAGCGATCCTCCCCCCTTTGCCTCCTGGTGCTGGGATTAAAGGTGTGTGCCACCACGCCTGGCTTGCCATGCCATTTTCTTCATATTTAATAATATGAATTCAGTTTTATTGGTATACAAAGAAGTAAGTTTCATTATGGTCCCTTCAAATATTTTTGTTCCTTGCCCTCCCCCACCTTTCCCCATCCCTCTCCCCTTGTGCCCTCTGCTGAACTTTAACCTCCTTTCTGATATCATTCTATGAGAGAGAGAGAGAGAGAGAGAGAGAGAGAGAGAGAGAGAGAGAGAGAAGAAAGTATAGGTGTGCCAGGGCCTCCTGTCACTAAAACAAACTCCAGACCATGAGATATTCGGTGCACCTGTCTTTATGTGGGGACCAGGCAATCCAAGCAGGTCTTGCAAGCAAGCGCCTTTAACCACGGGGCCGTCTCCTCACCCTCTCCTCGCCTCTGCTTCTCCTCTGAAGATTCCCTACATGGCCTCACATACCCTTGTTTACATACATACACACGTTCCAAGTTAGGATCCACATGTAGCAAAGAACATTTTTCTCTTCCTGGCCTTGGGGTAGCTCACTTAGTATATTTTCCCCAATTGCATCCATTTCCTGCAAACTTCATCACTTCATTTTTCTTTACAGCTGTGTATACGTACCGCCGTGTCTTTATCCAGTTCTCAGTAGATGGACATTTAGGTGAATTCCATCCCCTAGCTATTGAGAATGTGGACGTGAAAGTGTCTCCGTGGCAGGAGAGCTGCCTGGAAGCCGCACAGCTCGGTCAAAGGATGCTCATGTCGGGGAGACCTTGCTGGTTTCTGGAACGGCTCTACTGCTGAAAGCAATCTGTACGTGCAATGCACTTCTCATCCAAGTTCCAGTGACTTTCTCAGAGCTAGAAAGCAAGACAATCCAACAGTTTACACGGAAACACAAAGACCACACATAGCCAAAGAAAGCAGAAAAAACATTGCTGGAGGCATTACAGTTCCTGACCTACAATTGTACAACAGAGTCGTAGTGACAAAGACAGCATGTCTTTGACGTGAAAACAGATAAGAGAGTCCCCAGGGGAATACAGTAGAGGATCCAGACAGCTGTGGTCACTTAATTTTTGACAAAGGCATTAGAAGCATACAGTGGGGGAAAAAAGCTTATTCTACAGATGTCGTAGTCAGCCACACGCCGCTGGGATGAATCTCCAAACCAGGCATAGTTTATGGGAGGAAAGGATTTATTTGTAGCTATAGATCCAGGGAAGTTCCAGAACACATAAGAGGCTGCTCCCCTTTCACAGGTCCAAGCAGAGAGAAAATCCCATCACCAACACCACACACACAGAACAGCAAACAGGCAGGAGGGCAAGGAGAGAATTTCTTCCCCTTTATACAGCCTTAGGGTGGGGGTCTTACAACCCTTTCCCAGACTTAATGGCTTCCTGAGTCTCTGGAATTTCCTTCCTGCACTGCCCACACAGGAAGGGATGTTTACTTCCAGCTTCTTTGAGCTTCTTTACATCCTGTCCCTTGCTGAGAGTCTTCCTTCCTGTAAACATCCTCAGAGACCCACCCAAGATAATTAAAAAGATTCAATTTGACAACAAAACCTAACCATCACAACAAGTGATGCTGGTGAAACTGGGTATCTGCCAGCAGAAGAATGAGATCAGACCCACACCTCTCACCCTGCACAAAAGTGAATTCAAAATGGACCAAAGGCCCCTATTTTTGGGAAAACTAGAAATGTTGAAAATACTAAAGGAAAACATAGACAACACACTGCAAGTTATAGGTAGAACCCAATAGCACAAGAAATAGTTCCAAGAACCGACAAATGGAACTATATGAAATTAAAAGTTTTTTTTTAATAGCAAAAGAATCCAACAGTAGAGTGAACAGGAAGCCTCCAGACCTGGAGCAAAATCTTTGCCATTTATTCCTCTGATTGGAAAATGATATCTAGAATATATCAAGAACTGTAAAAACACCACCACAAAAACCAATCAAGGAATGGGCTTGGGGCTAGAGATATGACTACGTGATTAAAGGTACTTGCTTGCCTCCACAGTACCACATAAAGCCAGAGACACACCTCATGGCCCATGCATATGGAGTTCCTTTGCAGTGGCAGGGGGCCCTGGTATGTGTACTCTCTCTCCTCCTCCCCTTTATTTCAATCTCTCTGCAAATAATAATAGAAGTATTTAAAAATAAATAAAAGGGCTAAGGAAAGGAACAGCCAGTTCACAAAAGAAGAAATGCAAATGGTCAACAGATGTTCAACAACAAATATTCAACATCCTTAGCCACCAGAGAAATGCAAATGAAACCTCTTTGAGATTTCATCCCAGGCCAGTTAGAATGGCTCTGATTAATAAAATGAATGATGGTGAATGCGGGCGAGGATGTGAGGAGGAGGAGGAGGAGGAGGAGGAGGACCCTTGTTCACTATTGGCAGGAATGTAAACTGGTACAGGCCACCCTAATTCGTGTGGCGGTTTCTCATAAAGCTAAAATTGAGCTCCTACGTGACCAGCTATACCACTTCTGGGCAGGTCTTTTTAAAAAACAATTTATTCAATAGAACGAAAGCATGAGAACTTAAACAAGCTTAATGTTGAAATGCATAAATTATATCAATCTGTGAACACAGGAATCTCCATGCGAGGTATAAAATGATTTTGTGCTGCAAATTGCATTTACCTTATGAAAAGACCAAAAAAAAAAAAAAGACCAACATTTTTTAGAGTGTTTTATTTTTCTTTTTGATCACAAAGCAGATTAGAATTTGTAGGAAAGAAATAAGCTGGACCAGCATTCTACGTATTTTCTTACTGATGAAAACGTGTTTCTATTGATACCAGGATTTGAGGTCCTATGAAACTTCTGCATAGAAGTTTCATAGATTTGGCCGTGGATTTGTCCTCTCGTGGGTCTTCTTGTCTACACATTTTCAAAGATACAGCTTTGGCTCTTTTTCAGTAGTGCAGTTTCTGGGGTGTAGAAACCCCAGCTTTCATATCCTAACTACAACCCTCATCTCCATGTGCAGGACAGCATGCGCTGCCCTAGACGACCACTAGAGGGCGATGACCAGCCAGTGGAGTCCAAAAATCTGCCCTCCACCCCTTGAAACAGACACAGTTTTTTACAAAGTCTTTGGTTTTCAGTGTCTTTTCACCTAACGGGTTTTAAGCTGTTAACGGGCTGGTAACAGTGTCAGAGTTTATTTTTGTTTGCTTCTTGCAATCTCTGTACTTATGGAAAAGTATCTATTTTGATTTTATAACCTCAAAACATGAAGAAAATGGAGTGTTAGTGCACAGAAGTCAATTAAATATTTCAAATGCACCTGTGTTCTTTCTCCCAGGTAATTACATGGAGGATATATGAAGACCAAAACAACAATTAGTCATATTACCACTTTCTAGATGTTCTGTTAGGTGTTAATGAAGTTTCTTGGTATTCTAATTGTTACAAGTATCTTTTAATAAAAAAGAGGGTCACTATTTGCATACAACTGTGCCAATTTCATGAAAAATGTATAACTTTTCCTTTAATGTTAGACATTCAGGGTTTTTAAAAAATCAGTAATGCTGGAATAAAGTTTGGTTCCTTGATTGGCTCCATTCAATGTCTTTTGTTTCTGTTTTTTTTCCCCCTGTCTCTCCTTACTTGGGTCTTCAAAATTGCTTTTTCCTTTCTTGTTCTTGCCTGTGGTGACTTGATCCAGACGTTCCCCCATAAACTTATGTGTTCTGAATGCTGGGTCCCCAGCTGATGGCAGTTTTGGAATTGGAACCTTGTTGGAGGCCTGTTGTTGGGGGAGGACTTTCAGGGGTTCTAGCCAGCTCCCCCTTGCCAATGTTTGGCATACCTTCCTGCTGCTGTTGTCCACCTGATGTTGACCAGGAGCTGATGTCCAGCCTCTGCTCATGCCACCCTGCCATCATGGAGCATCCCCTCAAGTCTGTAAGCCAAAATAAACCCCTTCCTCCACAAGCTGCCTTTTGGTTGGGTTCTTTCTGCAGGTGTGAGAAAGCCAGGGTTTCCTTTGCCTTTAGATCAGTCTCTGCACTCTGTCAGAGTGATCTTCCTGAAAGGGTGTTTGGAGGTCATTGTCACAGAGGGGCTGGGGAGATGGTTCCATGGGTGAAGGACCCACTTAAAGTCAGATGTACAACAAGACATGTATCTAAAGTTCATAGGCGGTGCCAAGTGGCCCTGGTGCACCCATACTCATTTTCTCTCTTTTCTTTCTCTCACACATAAAATTAAAACATTTTTTAAAAATGTGATACAGGTCTCCATGGCCTGCAGAGGAAATTGGCAAAGCTGGCCAATTCATTCACTGTCTGCACTTACCATCAGCTTGGCAGGTGTGGTTTCTTAGTTCTGGAAAACTCTTTGGTCGCCATCAAATATTCTGACCTACTTGTCACCTTCCCAGAACATTGGCAGCATCTCCTCATGCTTCCCGTGGGACCATTCATGTACCTTATGATCATATGTGTCTGTGCCCGCTCTCAAATGGACTGTGTGCCCAGACTTAAAAAAAAGTATTTATTTGCAAGCAAGAGAGGGTGCATGAAAGAATGAAAGAGAGAGAGAAAACGAGAGAGAGAGGAAATGGGTTACAGTTAGGGCCTCTTGCCTGCAAAGGAACTCCAGATGCAAGAGCTTTGTGCATCTGCCTTTATTTGAACCTGGGCCACTGCGGGCTTTGCAAAAGCAAGCACCTGTAACTGCCGAGTCATCTCTCCAGCCCAGTATTTATTTATTTACTTATTTATTTGTGTGTGTGAGAGACAGCACGAGCGTGCCAGGGACTCTTGCCACTGCAAACAAACTCCGGGCACATGGCCCGCTTTGTGCATCTGGCTTTATGTGGGTCATGGGGAACCGATCCCAGGCCTGCAGGCTTTGGAAGGAAGCACCTTTAACTGCTGAGCCATCTCCACAGCCCTGCTTGCGGGGACTACCTAAGTCGAGAACACCACACCTCAAGTATGACATCTCTTTGGACTTCTTATAGAACTGAGCACATTATGTTAAGTGTAAAAGCCCAGGATGGGAAGAAAAATACTGCATGTTCTTACTTAACAAGCTTATCTCCTAAAAGCAGAGAATATTAAAGCCTGGGCCTTAATTGGGGAGAGACGGAGGAAAAGAGAAAAGATAACCCAGAGAAATACTTTCCAATGCACAGTGGGATAACTAGGGTTGCAACAATTAATTTCCATATTTCAAAGAAGGTAGCAGAGAAGTGTTTTTTTAATCTGAAATATATATTTATTGTCCACAATGTGTTACATTATTCAGTGGGAAAACAATGAGTTGTTATCCCCAATTCCCCAATGCCCCCCCTCCCCATCCCCAATCAGCTGGATATCCTCCTCCGTGTACCATCTGGATCATTCCTTGTGGCAGGGGACCCTGGATAGCCTAGTACTCAGCCCGGTCCTCCTGGCTCAAGTGTGTTGATACTGAAGGGTGCCATGCTTCTGGATAGTCTCCCCCACCACGGCTCTCACAATCTTCCTGCCCCCTCTTCCGCTCAGTTCCCTGAGTCGTGGTGGATGAGTATTAAGGCTGCTTTAAGGTTGTGAGTTTAGGGGTCTTTGTGTCGAAGATCGTTGGTTTCTGTCTCACTGGCTTATCCTGTGGAGGTTGAATGTCTGTGGCTGTGGGTCCCTCGTTCCTCCCGTCATTCAGAGAAGTATTTTTGAAAATTCCCAATACACAGAAACGACAAGTGTTCCAGGCGATGGATATGCTCATGGTCCAGTTGTCTCATTGTATATAGCGTGCATGCTTTGAAATGTCACACTGCACTCTATAAATATATACAATGACCGCGTCAAGGAAAGACTGGTCTGCCGGATGCAGTCTGTGACAACCAGTGAATAAATATCGGGTGAAATTTATCATTCTGAAAAGCTTTAGGATTTTCTTTTGATTGTGAACCACGGCATCGTCGTCCAACTTTCTACATCCAATGCAATTAAATGCAAGACAGAAAGCAGAATGACTTCTGCAATATAAGGTGTTTAGAGCTTAGGATTTTCAGACTAACAATTTAGACTGCAGAGTGTTTTTTTTTTCTCTTTAACATGTAGTAGTCTAAACTATGAGTTCCTTCCTGTCTAGTAGTTTAAGATCACCTTCCCCAGTGCAAGAACAACACAGTTGAACTGTGATAATTTTAAAGATTAAACATGGAACTTTACTCCAGAAAAAGCCCAGCTTTGCAAATCTCAGGTTTCTCCTCATTCTCACATGAAAGTTATCCTTTGGTTGCAAACCGAGTGACTCACCATCAGCTGCTGAGCACTGAGGAAAAGATGTGGCCAGGAACCTTGTACTGATCTGAAAATTCAATTAAGAGCCTTTGGAAAAAAAAAATGAACATTTTTTTTTTTCTGAGAGTGAGCATCAACCCATCTCTTTCAGGCACTGATGGCTCAATCAATGATTAATTAGCAGATTTGTATCTCGCTCTAGAAAAATAACCCCTAAGTTGCCAGATGTCAGTGGGACCTCCCTGCAGTTAGAACGTATGAAGGTGTTTCTTTGAATACCAAATTTTGAGATACGTGATTTCATTATGTGGCAGAGAGGAGCCTTAACCTTAATTGAGGGGGTCGAGTTTATCACTCATGGAGAAAGTTCTTTTTGGGATTCTGACCCGAAAAAAACCAGTGTCCCGGGCCATGCCCAAGACAACCAGCGAGGCACTCCCCTGGGATGCTCAGCACCAGGCTTCCCCTAAGTTCTCATTCAGAGTGCTGTCCACCACCCCGGTCCCTCTCTTCAGGCCTATTACTGAGGCTGCTGACCCTGCTCTTGTTGGGTGGAGGCTCCTTTCTCTCGACTTTTCTCCTTGAAGCCAGGGAATGCCATAGTTTCCCAGTGTCTGCTCAGGGTCAGGAGGCTGTGTACACCAGTTCTCCCAGAACGTTCATCTCTATGGCAGCAAAGCCTGTGTGTAGGGCCTTCTCCACCTTCTCACTTTCTATCAGATTGAGTAGCTTACTAGACAGGCTGCACCCTGCAATGCCTGTCTGCTGAAGGCCGGCTCCCAGGCCATGGTACTTGCAGGAGGTGAGACTCAGTGGGAGGTCATAGGTCATTGGTGATCTACTCAGGGGAATAGTCACACTCCCATACTCTTCCTCAGTCTTTGCACCCTGGCACCCTGACCTGAGGTGAGCAGCTCGACCATATACTGCCAGATGATGTTATTCCACATTACAGATCTATAAGCACCGGGGCTGACCAAATATAAAGTGAGACATCCCAACCTGAACCTTTTCCATAGAGAAGTTGACTTATCTTAGGTGTTTGTTACAGTCTCGGAAGGCTGACTAACACACTGACAGTGAAGTATAGTGTCGTGGTTTGCTCCAGGTGTCTCCCATAAACTCATGTGTTCTGAGTGCTTGATCCCCAGCTGATGGCAGTTTTGGAATTGGAACCTCATTGGAGCTGTGTTGTTGGGGGCGGGCTTATGGGGTTATAAGCCAGCTTCCCTTTGCCAGTGTTTGGCACACCTTCCTGCCGCTGTTTGCAGTGCTGTGGCAGAGGTGATATCCACCCATCTGCTCATGCCATCGTTTTTCCTTCCATGATGGAGCTTCCCCTCAAGCCTGTAAGCTGAAATAAACCCATTTCTTTACAAGCTGCTTTTGGTCGGGTTCTTTTCCTCACAGCAAAGAACCAGTTCTTGTCTACAACATGGGGCCATGTTCCTGTGGTGAGCAGTCAGAGGAAAACAGCCATCTCCCAAGGGTGGTGACCTTAACTTGGACTTTTTCCTAAAACATTGCAGCCAGGCCTTTGATCGCTGATGCAGAATTTGAGCAGAAGCTGTGTGATAGGTGGAGACGGTTTGATGAGGTAAAAGCCCATCTATCTTGCTCTTAGTCTCTCCACCGGTGGTTTATAAACTTTCCTCAGGAGCCATATAGAAGGGCTGGAGAGATAGCTGAGTGGTTAAGATGTTTGCCTAAGGACCTGGGTTCGATTCCCCAGGACCCACGTAAAGCTAGATGCACAAGGTGGTGCATACGCCTGGAGTTTGTTTGCAGTGGCTGGAGGCCCTGACATGCCCATTCTCTCTCTATCTGCCACCCTCTCAAATAAATAAATTAATAATATTTTTTAAAGCCATGTAGTAAACATCTCAAACTTGGTAAACCACACAGTCCCTGCCACTCTCCCTGCTCATAAAAATAGCCACAAACAATACATGAATGAAGCCTACTGTCAGTGTTCTAATAAAACTTTATTCATTCAAATTGACAGTAGGCCCTTGGAAGTAGCTAGCTACCCCGACTCTGTCAGCTACTCAGGCCAACAAATGAAATTTCTGACAAGACAGGACTGGAAGGGAAGCGACAGTTGTTCCTGGGGTTCTTGTTAGCTGTAAGGCCTCTGAAAGTGTCATTGAGAGCCGATGGGAGGTGCTACGTAGATAGCCTTCTCCCCAGGGCAGGAGGACAAAGCCACTGTCAAGAGCCTGCTGCTCATCTCTTCTGTTGACTCCCAGGGTTGTCTTTGAAGAGGTCTGTGCACAGTGGGCTTTTTTTGTCTGTCAGATCCTACTGAGTGGAAAGTTCTATCCAGTGGCCCAATGGCCTCTTAGCTGGTCTGCAGCTTGGAGATCATCTCGTGTCTGCCTGGAGCTCGGCTCAGGCATGGGCGGCGTGTCCTGTACGATTCCTGTTGGAGCCTTGGGTGTCCTGAGCACCTGCTTGTCTGCATTGCCAATGTATTCTGGACCCAGCAGGCTTAGTGGAACCCAACTTGGTGGGATGAATTGGTATAGACACATTAAACATTACCTTCTTGATGGTTCTGGGTGGTCCGTGGTGGGATCCTCTTGTCCTGCATGTCTTTGCTTACCCCAGCTGGCTCTAGTGAGGTCAGCTTGGACTGAAACCCAAGCATCTGAGGGAGCCACCAAAGCTTTCAGCGTTTGCTATGGGACTGGCCCTGGCACTCTGCCGAGTCTCTCTGGAGCTAGGCGTGAGCTGAGTCCTTCCCGGATCCTTCACGTGGAGGGAGGACCACATTTAGCCTCAACGCTTGCTGCTCACAACTCTGTTTACTCCCAGGCATCCTCCGTGACAGGCACGCTGTGCTATTTGGTAGACCTGCTGTAGACCAAACACAAAGCATTTCTTGGAAATCCTTCAATTTCACTATTTGAAAGTTCTGTCTCTGGAGATACTCTACATGTCATTTTTTCTTTAGAGTTTTTCAATCCCTGGAAAATAACTCCCAAGAGGCAGTAGCTTAACCAAGAGCAAAGGAGCAGCTACCTCTTAGGTGAGTTGATTTTCTGTCCAAAGAGCCCTCTGCAACCACCTTCACCTTCTCGGCAGGTGTAGAAGCATTTGTGATCATTTGGAAGGGATGAAAGGCTGTTTTGTCTTACGCCTGGCCAATTATAATTCAGGTTCCAAAGACAAACCCCAAACAAACGAAGATTTACTACTGTAACTGAAATACCAGACCTTGTGATGACTGTCACCACAAAATCCAATAAGCAGAGACATGAATTCAACTTTTATTTGTAAAATTAACATTCAAAACTTTACTTAAAAAACTAACAGAAAAATTAACATAATCTGGGGCTGGAGAGGTGGCTCAGTGGTTTAGGCACTTGCTTGCAAAGCCTCAAGGCCCGAGTTCAATTCCTGAGTACTCACATAAAGCCAGATGCACAGAGTGGTGCAAGCATCTGGAGTTTGTTTGTGGCAGCTAGAGGCCCTGGCATGCTCATTCTCTTTCTCCCTCTCTCTCTGTCTGTCTCTCTTCTCTCTGTTTCTCTCTGCTTGCAAATAGATAAATTAATTAATTAATTAACACAATCCCCGCCGCCACTCTTCTTTGTTCTGCCTCCTCCACCCTCCTCGGCTGGATCCTCTTCTTTCCTACTATTTTTCTTTTATTTTAATATCTTTTTATTTATTTTTTAAAAATATTTTATTTATTTTTAAGGAGAGAGAGAGAGAGAGAGAGAGAGAGAGAGAGAGAGAGAGAGAGAGAGAGAGAGAGAGCACCAGGGCCACCACCTTGTGGGTCTGGCTTATGTGGGTCCTGGGGAATTGAACCCGGGGCCTTAGGCACTGGAGGCAAGTGCCTTAACCACTGAACCATCTCTCCAGCCCTTAATGTCTTTTTAATTTTTAATTTTATTTTGCTGGTCTCCAGTATCCATGACAACCTGTTGATGGTTGATGGGTCCTATATTATATTATCCAGGTCTTGTGAAGGTAAGAACCGCTGTGAGGTCATGCACTGGCCATTTTGTGTCTGGAAGACAGCGTTTCACAGCCCTCCTCCCCATCCTTTGGCTCTTACATTCTTTCCGCCACCTCTTCTGCTGTAGTCTGTGAGTCACTGGAGGGTGCAATAGAGACGTCTCATTTAGTGATGAACACTCCCGTTGTCCCTGGTCTCAGCACTTGGATGAGTTTTGTGTGTCCCCAGCCATCACAGCTGTCAGAATGGAAATGACCACCATGAGAGACCGCTCTGAAAGGAAAGGCTTTCATCAGAGGAAAGGGACCCCAAGCTCCAGGCTATCTCCCAAGTGGGAAAAAGCACACAGCAAGGTCAGATCAGGGACATAAGGGATATTCAGGATGGGGGAAGGGCCCAGATGATCACGTAGCTCTCAGCATCAGGAAGGACAGTCCCTCCTGCCAGACAGAGACACAGAAGGTAGGGGCTTTATCTCCTGTTTAGGAGGCAGGCTTTATCTGTAACTCCTGTTGACACTTCTCTTGAAGCTCAGACACACTGGTTGAGGAGAGGGGACTGAGGTGCTGCCTGAGTTTTGACCTAATAACAGTCATCTGACAAGAGAAGCTACTCTTTTTTTCCTTTTTTTTTCCTTTTTTATTGACCATAATGAGTTACATTATTTAGTGGGCAAACAATGAGTTGTTATCCCCAATTCCCCAATGCCCCCCTCCCCATCCCCAATCAGCTGGATATCCTCCTCCGAGTACCATCTGGATCAGTCCTTGTGGCAGGGGACCATGGATAGCCTAGTACTCAGCCCGGTCCTCCTGGCCCAGGTGTGTTGTTACTGAGGGGTGCCATGCCTCTGGATAGTCTCCCCCACCATGGCTCTTACAATCTTTCCGCCCCCTCTTCCGCTCAGTTCCCTGAGTCCGTGATGGATGAGTATTAAGGCTGCTTTAAGGTTGTGAGTTTAGGGGTCTTTGTGTCGAAGATCATTGGTTTCTGTCTCACTGGCTTATCCTGTGTAGATCGAATGTCTGTGGCTGTGGGTCCCTCGTTCCTCCCGTCCTTCTCTGCGGGGTTCCATATGGATCCTCCACGGTATGACTGTGGTGGCTCCTCTCTTGCCAGAATCTCAGATATCGGCCTACGGTCGGTTGGTAGGGTTAGATGGGCCCCAGCTAAGAGAAGCTACTCTAACCAAAGGGCAGCAGCACTTACAGATGGGCATCAACATGCGTATTTACAGGGTAATTTGGTGGGCACAGCATCCCCATGTAGCCAAGCCGCAGTAGCTGCTTCCACCTTAGGGCTACAACCTTCCTAGTCAGAGGGTGTTGACTAGGTTCTCAGTTTCAGGTATGAGTCCCTTCCACGGAGCAGGCCTCAAATCCAGTCAGAGAGCAGTTGGTTGCCTCCATAGCAGACAGGCCACTATTGCACCAGTGGGCTTGTCTGGATGGCCAGTTGTCCAGCTTGCAGTGACGGCTGCTGGTTAAGGCTGCTGATGACTTTTCTCCCCGCCCCCGCCCCTCAGGCTGCATTGAACGCTCAGGCACTCTGATAGGGTCCTACCATTGAGTTTAGAAAGGCAACTAAGAGCCTTGATCACAGTCTGTATTGCTTTGGGTGCTTCAGGGCCTCCCTGAGCAACAACTACTAGGAAGGATCTTACCCTTGGCAATAACATTTTTCTATAACAATCTATGGCTTTTGGGTGCAGCATTAACCACCCCCACATGTTACTGATGCCCACACTTTTTTTCTTTAATTAAACTTTTAAACTACCTTATATTTTATTTTTAAAATTTTTATTGGGAATGTTACTATGCTAGCATATCGTGAAC
>PVHP010004951.1:0-68315 GCA_004024765.1 Zapus hudsonius
AATTCACTATGTAGTCTCAGGCTGGCCTCGAATTCACGGCAATCCTCCTACCTCTGCCTCCCAAGTGCTAGGATTAAAGGCATGAGCCACCACGCCCGCTATCCATGGTCCCCTACCACAAAGACTGATACAGACGGCCCACGGAGGAGGATATCCAGCTGACTGGGGATGGGGAAGGGGGGCAACGGGGAATTGGGGATAACAACTCATGGTTGGCCCACTAAACAATGTAACTCATTATGGATAATAAAAAAAAGAAAGGTTCTTATACCCTAAGCACTATAGATTGTGTAAAGTGCGATAGATACCTGATATGCTTGAGGCTACCACATAGTCCATGGTTTCTCACTGGTTCTCTTATTTCTGATAATCTTCATTTCCATAAGTACAAAGGTAAACTTAGGACATTTACATTTTCCACTGTTAAAAAGTTTAGTGAACTCATTTTTGAACATGCTCATTTGGGGAGTGATGACAGTGGCTACACATTAATGAATTTTATTTATTTATTTATCTATTTATTTATTTATTTATTTATTTATTTATTTATTTATTTATTTATTTATTTATTTATGTGCCCAGTGGCATGGGTCCCTCTCTTACTGGCAATGTAAACAGGTAATAATCTCCTTCCCTCTAGGAACTTCCTCTGTTGCCAAACTGACCTGAATCACTTGTCCCATAAGGAGACTCTTCTGCTCACGTAGAAATAAACATTTATATAAAATCTGTTTTTTGATGCCACTTAATGAAAGTCTCCAATTCAGCGTTGAACCTGCACTACTACAGGTACTTTCTCTATACGTGTGGCATTGTGACAAAGAAGTAGTCTGCTGTCCTTGAGAATCTCATCTGGTATAGCATAGTTTTTGGAGATAATTTCCCTGCCAGCTAGAGGCGTTTTATGTTCACAAACAACACTATATGTCTTTAATCTATATCAGTCAAAGATGCAACTCTTACTTTGCACTAGTTCACATAGGGACTAGTTAGCATTAAATTGACATCAGTATTTCATCTTTGAACTTTTGATTTTACTTTCATGTTAAATTGCTTTCCTTTGCATACATTTTCTCTCTCTTTCTCTCTTTTCCTCCATCTCTACTCCCTCTCTCTCTTTTATTTTATTTTGAGGCAGGGTCTCACTATAGCCCAGGCTGACATGAAATTCACCCAGGCTGGCCTTGATCTCATAGTGATCCTCCTACATCAGCCTCTGGAGTACTGGGATTAAAAGGGTGAGTCACCACATCTTTCTTTTTGTGTTCCTCTCTCCCTCCCTCCCTCCTTCCCTCCCTCCCAACCTCCCTCCCTTCCTTCCTTTCTTTTTTAAAGACATGTCTCATTGTGTATCCCAGGCTTTTCTTATTACTTAATTGCCAAATCTTACAGTACAAAGATAATCTGAAGAGTTGTAGGTCCATGTGATGCAAAAGGACATTGAGAATCTGTTAGATAATAGTAACGTTGTTAAGCAAATATATAATTTCAAAGTTACCACCCTTTCCTTACCATAGGCAGTTCTATCAATACTTTCTCCCCCTCTCCCTGCCACCTGCTGATCTCAAATATTGGGATTGTAAATGAGAAATCTAAAAGCTCTTGCCTAATATTTTAAAGTTTTAAACAACCTAATTATTATTTTATGAAGGTTAATTACTGGGGTATGAAATACTCTTTCTGAAAGCTTTCCCAGGCATCTAAGGAGACTCCTGACATTAGCAGACTGACTGAAGATAGTCGTATCTTAGAACTCTCACGGCTGAGATGACTTGGCAGAGGGGACTTTATATCTTTGTGTCTTTCTCGAAGAGACAGACATCCTGAGAAAGTTTTATGTCCCTTGGCTTTAATGTCCCTTGCCTAGTGGCAGTAAATTTGAGGCTTGGCGATTTAGCTTAATAGAATGTTAGGATTCTATATAATTTCGTGAATGGCAGTCAAGAAGAAGGTATGAGAGAAATGGAAAAAGAGAAAATGGAATGTATAAGAGGTAGAGAGTTTTGTGGTCATTCTGATCTGTAATGCTGCAGGAACCTGTGAAGGTAGAAAAGAATAAAGAAGAATGTAGCCAGTGCATATTAAAAGAAAGATTATTTTATCTCTGTCACTAGATGTGGATATTTAAATGCTAAATCAAAAATCATCTCATTGTGGTAGACGCTGAGGACACTCCAAACTCATCAAAGTAGAAAAACAAGAGGTTGCTGAGACTTCAATCCTACATAATATTTATACCTCACCCTCCAAGGCTCCAGAAATATTGTATAAGAACATAGAAAGAATTAAGAACCACGTGGTGGGTATGTGTCCTTTGGAGTGCTGTCCTCCTGACATTCACGACCCCATAGTGACTACTGAAACCCCCACAAGACCTGCTTTGTTCTGAGCCCTTCAACATTTTGACATAGAGGTAGGACAAAAGGAATGAGACAGTAAAACAGAGGAAGGACTTCTTTCAAAGAGGAGGGTCTTTAGGGGATGGGGGAAGGGGGAAGGTGGACAAACAAGGAAAAAGGGGTGGGAACATGATCAAATTACTCCATGCTCATATATTAAAATTCACAATTAAAAAAGAATAATTGCTTAAATCAAATACTAATACCAAAAAACCCCACAAAACACCAAAATCATCTTATATAGCATTTATTAGATCCTCCCATTGTTAGCAGCAAATGTAATACTCAAGATAAAATGTGAACACAAGGACCTGGATTAGATTGTTCACATATTCCATTCATTCTTTTTGGAATTTTTATGATCTATTCTCCCTCCCCCAAATTATCACCTCTCTTTTTTTCTGACTGCCATTATATTTCTGTGGATTTTATAATTGGGAATATTTCCTTTCATGTGACAATGTGGCCATTATTTCTTTGGAAAGAAGATAAGACTAATTGGCTACTTTGGCAATCGCTTAGTCTGGAGTCTAGCAGGAAGGGGCTGGCTCGTGGCAGGAATGAGAGTTAAATGCTTAAATCTCCAAGCTTCTCCAAGCTGTCAGAGAGCAGATGTATGTTCAAATACAACAAAGAACCTTCTGGAACAAAGTTGAGAGCTCTGGGATGTGTTGTCAGTTGGAAGGGAATCTGATTTGTTTCATCTCAAAAGCAAATGCTTACCTCCATGTGTTCCGACTTTCTGCATTATCCTTTTGCCATACCTTTCCCATGCTATGTCTCCAGCTTGCTGAGAAAATGTCACCCGACAGAGACACATATGGCTGCAATCTCAAATATTACCTTTACTACATGCTTGCATCTTTATCTCTGTGCTAATCGCATTAGGAAGTGTTGGGTGCTTTCCACCCCATCTCCACTGTGACTATATAGCACTGGTGTCCAGTGCTACCAGGCTCTGGTAGACCTCTGTTTTCTGGCTCCAGGCAATGGCCAAATTCCAGCATATCTGAAGAGCCAACAATGTGCTTCTAGGCATTTGGTTTCTTCTATGGTACCTATCCATCTCCCTCACCTTTTTAAAAAGACAAATATGGCTTGAAAGGTTTCTAGGTATTATTGTTATCCACATTTTAGAGAGATTATAATTTGTATCTACTCAGTAAAATCTATTAGCCCTTCAGATCTTATCCACATCCTGACCACTTGTTTTCCACTTCATTAATTACGTTCTTGTCTAAATTACTATCAAATCTCACTTATGTTAATGTTTCTTCTTTCAATTGGCCTTTGAGTCTACATTTGTTCCAATTATTGGATCTCAGCCAATCATCTAGGGTCATCCATTTATATTGCATCCCATGTCTGGTACATCCCCAGCAATGGCTTCCCAGATTGCTTAGAGTAAAACTTTCAGTCACTTAAAATGCCCTCGGTGGCCCAGACCAGCATCAACTCCCTGGCCTCCACTCATGATTCTTTTCCTTCGGTCACTCTGCTCCAGCCACAGTCCTCACTGAATTTTACCAGGCTTGGCCCCAGCTATGATGTTTGGTCATTTCTTTGGTTTTCAATGCTCTTCCCAGAGAGAATCTCATGGCTCACTTTCTTTCTACCTTCTCTCCGTTTTACTTTTACCGCTATTGTCCTCTTTTAGATTCATCACTACCCACTCTACTTACTTGTATCATCATCTTTGCTGCTATAATGCTAGTTTTATTTCTCTATTATTTTCTTATGTAGCCCTGTGAATATTTTTCCTGCTTATTAGCATTTACCATTCTTTTTTTTTTTTTGTCTCAAAGCCACCCCTTGGATTCCCTCTTTAGGAGACGCAACAGATATCAAAATCAAAAACACATGCACAGAATCCTTTGCACTAGTGTAAGAGGAATAGGAGAGAAAGGAAAACAGATTTTGACCACCCCAATCTCTTTAGCAGGTAAAGAAATGCAGGACAACAGAAGGCAAACACATTATTTAATGCAGGAAAAAAAAGATAGGAAATAGCCTAACTAGAAAGAAAAGGAACTCCAGACCACTAGTGTGAAATCAAGGGAAGGTAATTCTGATCAACTCTCACAAAGCTCATCAAGTTTGCTCAATTTTGGGTACTTCCTCTCTTGATCTACCTTTCTGGAATATTTGTACATTCCTATCTATCCAGATGGTATCTAGGAGAAAGTAATTTTTAAGTCAGAAGAGGCCTTATTTGGACTTCCTGACCTTTAAATAATTAGAAGTACTTTAAAAGGTATCATATAGTCATAGAAGTACTTTAAATGATATGAAGAATGATAAAATTTTATCATGACTTTCAGTTAGAAAGGATAGCATTTGCTAAAATGTAATTGTATATTATAATATTAAGCATTTTATAAAATGAAATTTTATGAATATTGACTACAATTGGACCACTTTATAAGAGTTTATACATAGAAATTTCTCTCCCCTGTTCCAATAGATTCTTGTTAAGTAATTTGCCACTTACACTTGTAAAAGTATTAACTTTGGAGAATTTACTGAAGAATAAGGTCTGGAAAGGCTCTATGCTAAGGCCTGACAAAATGTGGAAAGCATTTGAGGAATATTTTGAACAAGGGACCCACAGCCACAGCCATTCAATCAACTCAGGATAAGCCAGTGAGACAGATACCAACAAATCTCGACACAAAAACCCCTAAGCTCACAACATTAAAGCATCCTTAATACTCACCCACCACGTCTCAGGGAACTGAGCGGAAGAGGGGGCGGAAAGATTGTGAGAGTCATGGTGGGGGAGAATATCAGAGACTTGGCACCCCTCAGTAACAACACACTTGGGTCATGAGAACCCGGCTGAATACTAGGCTATCCATGGTCCCAGTCCCCTACCACAAAGACTGATACAGGCGGCCCACAGAGGAGGATATCCAGCTGACTGGGGATGGAGAAGGGGGGCAATGAGGAATTGGGAATAACAACTCATTGTTGGCCCACTAAACCATGTAACTCATTATGGATAATAAAAAAAAAAATTTCTGAGACATTAAGTGATTTGCCAAAAATCGCGTAATCAGTAAGAGCCTAGGTGTTACTAACTCCAATACCGAACTGTAAGCTAAACATTAAGCAGCAGCAGGCTGGGCTCCAACCTCCACAGCTAGAGGCCTTCCTCATGAGTCCTCCTGCCTACTGGCTCCCATGTCACCTGTATACATATCAAAGCGAATGTCAACACCTCTCTGAGGGCCTCCTAAGAAAGCCAGTGAGATGTGCTGTTCATGTGAGAGGGAGGAAGCTTGACAATCAAGTGTGGGGGGGAAGATGCTCCCTGTGGGCTCTGCATCTTCCCCCTAAAGGGGAAGGGTAGAACCCAGCCTGGTGAGCTAGAGGCTGGAGAGTAATACTGGCCTGCCTGGGCTGGGAAAGCCAGGGAACACAAATTGGAACAGTATCTGCAGTTTACCTGGTGGGGAGGAGGCCTGCACAGCTGCACAAAACAGTAACATTCAGGTTCAGGGAGTTCCAACCTTGTAAAGACCAATAAGAGTGACAGGTGTATTAAGGCCTGGAACTCCAGGGAACACAAAAGGGAACAGCACCTGCAGTTCCCCTGGGGGGGGGGGGAGAGGGCCAGTATGGCAGCTCATAGCCTAAACATTCAGGAACAGGACATTCTAGACTGGTGAATGATAAAACCTGCCTGGGGACAGAATGCCTCAGACAGGAGAGATATTGGTTGAGCTTATACCTAGTGGTGTAGCATTGTTCCAATGTAGAACATGTAGAACATGCCAAACAGCACTCCCAAAGGGCCTCAATCCAATTGCAAATTGAGAGAAAATTTCTGAGAGGGGTAAAAGGGAGATCTCAAAACCCACCCTGCTGGGATAAGAAGGGGGGAGAGGAATAAGTAGACCTGCTCTGAATACCCCTAAACCCCAGTAGAAACACACAATGGTTTTGAGACCCAGAGAAAATTTTTGGAGCCCCATACTATATTGTATACCATATACTAATACAGAATAGCTGGTATACCCTTAACCTCTGCAGATAACACATCTGTGGTTACAACACTAACCCAAACACAAATAGTACATAGAACAGAATAGGTCCAGCATATCCACTGAAAGCTTGTAGATGCCCCCACAACAAGAAAACTAGACCCTTTCAAGAAATTGGCAGAAACCAACATAAAAATACCACAGCAATGCAGGCTGAGACTCCCCAACTAGGAACTTAGTCCCACTATGGAAGAAGCCAAAGAGATCACAGAGAGACAAAACTTCAACCCCTAAATTTAAATAAAATAACTCTTGGTCATAACTGCAATGAGATCATGACCTGAATGATAGCTGAAATGGAAGCTGTCAAAAAAGATATAAATGAAATGAAACTCAACAATGTGAGCATAGACTTAATAATGAACCTAATGGAGAAAACCTTGAATGACATAAAAAAAAGTAAGTGAATTAAAGGTGAACCAACTATAGGAGGAGCTAGACAATTATTAAATTGATTAAGTTTGATGAGGACTTAACCAAGCTCAAAAATGATTTCCAGGAGATATTAGCAAAAACAAAAGTAGATTGGAAATTTGAATTTGCCAGAGAAATTGAGAACATGAACAAATATATAACAGAAACCAAAAACCAAACAGAAGTTTTAAAAGTCTCCTTTGAATCCCTCAGCCCCAGAGTTGATAACCTGAAGGGCAGATCTGACCTTGAAGACAAGAAAAAAGAAAATGCTAGGAACTCCATAGGCCTCAAAAAATTCAAAAAATCCCATGAGGTGGAATGAAGAAAAAGACGACCCACTTTGTGGAAGGTGGTGATGCTGGCAACAGGGAGGAGCAGATCAACAGGCTTATTAGAAGGATGAACTAAGGTATCTGCCACAGTATTTTTGTAATCTGGTCAGTTAATAAACATTGACTACTGGAAAATTGAAAAATAATTCCAAAAATCATGTGAGCAAAATATGAGGGCTCTGTGGGATACCATAAAGAGACCAAATCTCAGGATAATCGGCATTCTAGAGGGAGAAGAAACCCAGGCCAAAGGCATAGAAAATATTTTCAACAAAATTATACAAGAAAATTTTCCTTATCATACAAGAGAGAGACCAGTCCAGATACAAGAAGACCACAGAACTCCAAACAGAAAAGACCAAAGAAGGAACTCTCCAAGATATATCTTGATTATTATGCTTAACATAGATGGTAAGGAGATAGTACTCAAGGCAGCAAGAGAGAAACAGTGAATCACTTATAAAAGCAAACCCATGAGACCATGAAGGTCAGTAGGGCATGGAACAATGTTCTTTTAGACCTAAAAAAACTATGGATTCCAACCTAGACTACTGTACCCAGCAAAGCTATCCCCTCATAATAGATGGAGAATTGAAAGTGTTCCATGATAAAAGCAAGCTCTATGATTATATGAACACGAAGCCAAACTTACAGAGCATACTAAGGGAGATAACCCACACAGAAGAGACAAGCAAATTACCTCAAGAATCTAATAAAGAACAAGCATGGTAATCATAATTGTTGGGCCAATAATAACAGGGGAGGCATCAATCCCCACAATGCTCCAACATGGCAGGGCTTAAGGCAAACCTGACAGTTATAACTCTGAATATAAATGGACTTAACTTCCCTATAAAAGGCATAGATCAACAAGGAGGCTCAGAAAAATGGACCCTTTCATCTACTTCCTTCAAGAAACACACCTCAATTTTAAAGACAGAAATCTCAGGGTGAAAGGCTGTAAAACAAAATTTCAAGCAAATGGAAATAAAAAGCAAACAGAAGTGGCTACATTAATATCTGACAAAATAGACTTTAAACCAAAATCAATTAAAAAGGACAATGAAGGTCACTTTTACCTCATCAAGGGAATGATTCAACAAGAGGATATCATTATCATAAATATGTATGTACAAATTCACGTGCAACACAGTTCATAAAGAAAAATTTACTCAAAAGCATAACAGAAATAGACTCTAATTCCATCATAGTAGGGACTTTAAAACACCACTATCTTCTCTAGACAAATCATCCAAACAGAAGTGCAGCAGGGAAATAATGGAGCTTAACAACACCATAGACCAACTGACAGATTTATACAGAACATTTCATCCTAAGGACACAGAATATACATTCTTCTCACCAGCCCATGGAAACTTCTCAAAAACAGACCACATATTAGATCATAAAACATCCTTCAACAAATTTAGGAAGATCAATGTAGCCCCCTGCATCATATCAGACCACAATGTGTTAAAATTAGAAATTAAAAATGGGAGGGGCAGCAGAAGCTATATCAACTACTGGCATATGAACAATACACTCTTAAACAATGAATGGATCACTCAGGGAATCAAAAAAGAAATCAAAAACTATTCAGAAGTAAATGATAATGAAAACACAACATACCAAAATCTATGGGACAATATGAAGGCAGTCCTAAGGGGGAAATTCATAGCACTAATTGCCTTCATAACAAAGACAGAGATCACCTAACCACCCAACTAAAAGCATTGGAAAAAAATAGAACAATCCAACCCTAGGAGCTCAAGGTGAAAAGAAATAATTAGGATCAGAGCTGAGATTAATAAATTAGAAATGAAGAAACAATTAAAAATAGACAAAACAAAGAGTTGGTTCTTTGGAAAAAAATAAGATTGACAAACCCTTGGCCAATCCAATTAAACCAAAAAGAGAGAAGGCCCAAATCAACAAAATCAGAAATGAAAATGGAGAAGTCACAAGAGATCCCAATGAAATTGGAAGTATCATCAGATCATACTTCTAAAACTTCTACTCCACAAAATTGGAGAACCTGGAAGAAATGGATGAATTCCCAAACACCTACCAACTACCAAAACTTAACCCAGAGCAGATAAAACTCCTAAATAAACTTATCTCATCCACAGAGTTTGAAAATGTAATCAAGAACCTCCCCAAAGGAACAGTCCAGGATCAGATGGATTCTCAGTTGAATTCTCCCAAACCTTCATCATAGAACTGAAACCACTATTTCTGAAGCTTTTTCAAGGCATAGAAAGAGGGAAGGCTTCCAAACTCCCTCTATAATGCGAGTATCACCCTAATCTCCAAACCAGACAAAAGACACAGTAAGAAAGGAAAACTGAAGACCTATATCCCTGATGAACTTTGATGCAAAAAATCCTGAACAAAATCCTTGCAAACCAGATACAACAGCATACCAAAGATATTATCCACCTCGACCAAGTGGTTTCATCCCAGGAATGCAGGGATGGTTCAACATACAGAAATTGATTAATGTAATCTACCACATTAATAGATTCAACCGCAAAAAACACATGGTCATCTCAATAGATGCAGAGACGGCTATTGACAAAATTCAACACTACTTCATGTACAAAATGCTGGAAAGGTTGGGCACAGATGGCTTATACCTCAATATAATAAAGGCAATATACATACCCCCTAAAGCCTAAATCATACTCAATGGGGAAAGACTTAAGGAGTTCCCACTTGAGTCAGGAACAAGACAGAGTTGTCCACTCTCACCACTGCTCTTCAACATCATGCTCAAAGTTCTAGCCCAAGCAATAAGACAGGAGAAAAGCATAAAAGGGATTCAAATTAGAAAGGAAGAAGTAAAAATATCCTCTTTGCAAATGACATGACACTATATATAAAACAGACCCCAAGAATAGTATCAGTAAACTCCTGAAGGTGATAAACTCCTTCAGCAAAGTGGCAGGGTACAAAATTAGCACATAAAAATCAGAAGCCTTCCTGTATGCAAATGATATGCATACAGAAAAAGATATCAGAGAGACTGTCCCATTTCCAATAGCCTCAAAAAACATCAAATATCTTGGAATATCACTAACCAAGTATGTGAAAGACTTGTATAATGAAAACATTAAAATGCTCAAGAAGGAAATAGAGGAGCATTTGAAAAACTGGAAAGATATTTCATGCTCCTGGATAGGGAGAAATTAATATAGTAAAAATGGCAATCATTCCAAAAGCAATTTACAGATTCAATGCCATGCCGATAAAAACCCCATCCTCTTTCTTCACAGACATAGAAAAAATAATCTCAAATTTTATATGTAAGGGCAAAAGGCCTCAGATAGCCAAAGCTATCTCAAGTAAAAATACTCTCAGGGGGTATCACCATGCCCGATCTAAAGAAATACTATAAGGCCATAGTAATAATAATAAAAAAAATAAACAGCATAGTACTGGCATAAAAAACAAGCAGATAGACCAATGGAACAGAATTTAAGACCTTGCTCCCAGTTCAAGTAACTATATTTACTTGATCTTTGACAAAGGTGCCAACAATGTTCGCTGGCATAAAGATAGTATCTTCAACAAATGGTTCTGGACAAATTGAATTAATATGTGTAAAATAATAAAAATAGACCCACTCCTTTCACCATGCACAAAGATCAACTCCAAATGGATCAGGGACCTCAACATAAGACCTGAAACACTAAAATCCCTAGAAGAAAAAAATAGGAGGAACTCTCCACAAGCTAGGAGTGGGGTAAAACTTCCTGTGCAAACTTCCAGTAACTCAGGAGGTGCAATAATCACTTAACCAATGGGACCTCATCAATCTCAAAAGTTTCTGTACAGACACACATACCATACTCAGAGCCAAAAGACCACTATCAAACCGGGAGATGATTTTTGCCAGCTAAAATACAGACAGAAATCTAATATCTAGAACTTACAAAGAACTAAAAAAAAAAAAAAAAAAAAAATCAAACAGCTCCCCTCACATAATTGGGCATTGATCTCCACAGAGAATCCATAAAGGAGGAAACACAAATGTCCAATTCTCACTTAAGAAAGTGCTCCTCATCCTTAATCATCAAGGAAATACAATTCAAAACTACAATGAGATTCAACCTTACTCCAGTCAGAATTGCAAATATAAAAAAAAATACAACAATAATTGCTGGCAAGGATATGGGGAAAAGGAACCTTCATTCGCTGCTGGTGGGAATGCAAACTCATTCAACCACTATGGAAAGCAGTGTGGAGGCCCCTGAACAGATTGAACATAGAGCTACCAATGGACCCAGCTATCCCTCTACTAGGCATCTACCCTTAAGATGCCACACCCCAGAATAGAGATATTTGCTCAACCATGATTATTGCAGCTAGATTCATAATAGCTGTCATGGTTTGATCCAGGTGTCCCCCACAAACAAATGACTGTGTTCAAATTGATCAACCTCAGCTGATAGAAGTTTAGGTTTTACAACCTCACTGGAGCTGTGTTGTTGGGGGCGGGCTTATGGGGATTATAAACCAGCTTCCCCTTGCCAGTGTTTTTTTTTTGCACATCTTCCTGTCGTTGTTTGAAGTGCTATGGCAGAGGTGATGTCCACCCCTCTGCTCATGCCATCATTTTCCCTGCCAGGATGGAGTCTCCCCTCGAGTCTGTAAGCCAAATAAACCCTTTCCTCCACAAGTCGCTTTTGTTTGGGTTCTTTCTGTGCAGCAACAAAGAAAGCTGACTGCAACAGTTTTGGTACCGAGAGTGGGGTCATCTGTTGCTGCTAGACCCTGATCTTGTGGCTTGGCCTTTTGGAAGTGATCTGTAAGAGGAATGTGAAGGGATATGAAATCTCATCCTAAGAGATGCCTCGCAGTGCTGTAAGTACAGCTTGATGGATCATTCCTGGTCTGAATTGTTTGAGAGATTACAGCCATTGAGATTGGGCCAGCTGGTCTGCATTGAACAACAGGAAGAATGTGGACTCTTTGAAGTAAGGGGCCTGAGTGCTCTGTTCCCTCCATGGATTAACAAGTTGGTAGCCCACCTGGTTCTGTGGAGTATGGGAAATGCAAGAAGAGAGGGTCATTGTATTTGCAACACAGTTGTGTTTTTGAAAAAACGGCATTGGCAATGTGAAGCAGGTGTTCTAGATTGCCTGCATGGAGCCTGATAGAGCCATGAGGAGCTGTGAGTTGCAATGGAGATCCAATAAGATACCAGGACTATGGATGGCTGCCAAGGTGAGCTGCCAGCACCAGATGAAGTTTTCCCGGACTGTGAGTAGCCGAGTTGGAGGGGTAGAATCGAATCTCCAAGAGACTTGTTCAAATGCAGGATCATTGAACTTGGAGTTAGAGATTGAGGTTTCCCTGCTTGTTTTAAATCTTGTATTGGTTCAATCTGTTTTTGCCATGCCTCGTGTTTTGCAGTGTGAATGTTCTGTGCCATTATGGGTTTATTTTTGGTATTATGGCTCAGTTGAAAGCTGTGGGGATTTAAGATTTTAAAAAAAATATTTTATTTATTCATTTTCAAGGAGAGAGAGAGAGAGAGAAAGAGAGAGAGAGAGAGAGAGAGAGAGAGAGAGAGAGAGAGAGAGAGAGAGAGAGAGAGAGCACCAGGGCCACCACCTTGTGGGTCTGGCTTATGTGGGACCTGGGGAATTGAACCCGGGGCCTTAAGCACTGGAGGCAAGTACCTTAACCGCTGAGCCATCTCTCCAGCCCGGGATTTAAGATTTGAGCTGAACACACTGTATTTACATCATGTATGATTATTAGTTTGTGGAGGCCAGGGGTGGACTGTCATGTTTTGATCCAGGTATCCCCCACAAACAAATGGCTGTGTTCAAATTGATCAATTCTCAGCTGATGGCAGTTTAGGTTTTACAACATCAATGGAGCTGTGTTGTTGGGGGCGGGCTTGTGGGGATTATCAACCATCTTCCCCTTGCCAGTGTTTGGCCCACCTTCCTGTCGCTGTTTGCAGTGCTGTGGCAGAGGTGATGTCCACCCCTCTGCTCATGCCATCATTTTCCCTGCAAGGATGGAGTCTCCCCTCAAGTACGTAAGCCAAATAAACCCATTCCTCCACAAGCCACTTTTGCTTGGGTTCTTTCTGCGCAGCAACTAGGAAGCTGACTACAACAATAGCCAAGAATTGGAATCAAAGCAAATGCCCATCCCTGGGTGAATGTATAACACAGCTGTGGCACATTTACACGATGGAATTTTACTCAGCAGTAAGAAAAAAATGAGAATGAAATTTAAAGAAAAGTGGTCAGATTTGGAGAAGATCTTACTTAGTGAACTCACACAAGAACAGAAACTCAAATGCCGCATATTCTCCCTCATATGCAGATCGTAACCAGGTTAAGCTTAAACTCTAAGCAAACCTGGCAGATGAAATGAGAGACTGTAAAAGGGGTTGAAGGAACGAGGGGGGAATGGAGGGTAGGGCGACATACAATAAGCTGAACCATAATCATAAAATCCTTCTTTCCATACAGTAAGCTCTCGAGGAGGAAGGGGATATTGCCTGTTAAAATGGGCCATGAATGGAATGGGAGGAAGCCTCATCCCATGAAAAATGGATCAGACCTGGCACTCCCAGACCCAGTCATTGGTTTCTTCCCACTCTGGGCTGTTGATCAAAGAGACCAACAAGGTCCCTAAAACAAGACAGAATTCTATCAAAGCTCTTGATTACCCACCTCAGACCAAAGGTAAGATCCTATTGCTGAAGAAAACACATAATATCATCACACAACACCAAGAGACCCTGAAAGATCTAGAATGGCAACCTGCCCCCAGATGCTAGCATATGCAGTGCTGGAAGGCACTACATAAGCGGCCAGGGTAAATTGGTCAATAATATTTGGAGAAAGCAGAGACCACTGATATACTGCAGACTGTTGCCATGAAAAGGCTGAACACACTGCCTCCTGGGAGAGATCAGAGAGCCAAGAAGTGATCACTTGGGCAATAGAGGCAACAAAACCTGTGAGGGAGTAGTCAACAGCTTTCAAATTGGCCAAGAATTCCACTCAGTGTCAAGGATCCCTTAACTGGAATTGGGACTCAGGACAAAATCCTATGGGAACCAAAAATTTGGGTCCCCAAGGAGAAACTCCCGTTACTAAAGAACCACAGAGAGGCTAATCCCAATAGAATCTGGCCAAATTAGAAACGTGTGTCCCATTTAACCCATATAGACCTCACTTTCTAATGGAGATCCTGTTTGGTTGTATGTTTCCAAAGGCAGTGAGAGAGCTGAGGTTATTCCAACTCCACCAACAAGCTACAGGCAGAGGGCTGACATCCAGGCAAGAGATGAACCACCCCAGGCTTATCATGTAGCCCCCTAAATGAAACCCTTGAGAGAGTGAAAGGATAGCAAGAGATCTATCAGCACAGCTAATCATTCAACCCAGGATAAGTCAGCATTATAGACATCAAGAATTTCTAACAGGACCTCAAGCAGAAGTACAGAGCCCCTTAAGATCTCAACAATAAAGCAGTCTTAAATCTCATCCACCATGACTCAGGGAACTAAGTGGAAGAGGGGTTGGAAAGAGTGTAAGAGTCATGGTGGGAGAGAATATCCAGAGACTTCCCCCCCTCAATAACAACATACAAGGTGGGGGGGCTGGCTATCTCTTATGCTACCTCTTATGCTATCCATAACCTCCTACTCCATGGAACGATCCAGTATGCCCACCAAGGAGGATACTCAGTGGATTGGGGACAGGAAAGAGGGAATCGTGGATATCAATGTAATATTTATTAATACAATGTATCTAATTTTGGACAATAAAAATATTGATTAAAAAATTATCTATGGAGATTCAGGATACCCCAAAGAGAATGAAACAATGAAACTGAGAAGTGTGAAGTAATTTAAGATGAAAGGTCTTCTACTCATCTGATATCTTATATATCGTTATAGATCCTTGTAACTCTGTTCCCAAAGTTAATGCTAAGTAAATGAATAAAATGTACTCTGGAAACAGATACCACCATATGGTACTGGAAAACTCCATTTGCTTTCTGCTTCCCTTGGCTAAGAGTTATGGAGCCAAATTATGATGTAAGAGCTAAAAACTTCAGATTTGTTAAGAGAATGGGCACAGTCCTTGGAAGGAGTACAGTTAACATTCAAAGAACTGAGGATGGTCAACATGCAGACAATTTTGATGTTAAGACATCACTCAATATCACATCTTGTCCAGAGCGTTCTGCATTTTATGATGAGATCCTTCTGGAAAGTTACGGATGGACTGAGCATCCTCACACTGGTAAGGGGAGAAACCATCCAGGTCTCCTTCCTGTTTCTCTAATGAAAAGCTAAAACTATTCCTGGCATCTACCTGCTACTTTTTTGGTTTCTACTTCAATCAATCCATTCTTTTCTCATATACTGAAAAATAGTAAGTATAAAGGTTATTCATGTTGTTATTATTAGTACTGTCATCATTTTTGTTATTGTTTTTCTGAGAAAAGGCCTCATTGTATAGCATAGGCTGGCCTCAAACTCATTATATTTCTGCTTATACCTCCAAAGTGCTCGTATTACATGCATGTACCATTACTCCCTATTTCATTTATGTTTAACTGAGTAATATGTGAGCAGAAAACTCAAGAGAAATTGACTTCTAACCCACCTTAGGTCTTCTATACCATCAAGGAATCCACCTAGCCTTACATTTGCTGAAATGGCCAGTGGTTCCTGTTACATAATTGAAGTCCCTGGAACCTGTTCATGACTGCCATCTCTGAGGGACAATGTAGAATTCTGCACTCATCCTCTCTTTTCATCAACTCTCAGAGGTATAGAGCATTACACTAATGATCTGTGCCTTCTTAGTCACAAGGCTGTTCGGGAGATAATTTTAGTATCTAATTATGGGCAGAATTTGTTTGAGCTCCTGATGTCTGTTGTAACTCTGTGAGCTGCTGGGATAGGCCTACCCACATGGAGCAGGTGATTTGCCCACATGGAGGAAGCACAAAGCAAACAGCTTCTGTCTCAACATTGAAGTCCACCAGCTACATTTTCTGACATTCCTTGGAACTTGTCTGTGAATCCTCCCATATACACGGATGGAGCAGCCTGTTAGCTTGTCCAACCACCTCTTCGTTACTAGGCCAACCCACCTACTCACCTGCTGCCTACACCTCTGCCTGCCTGAGCAATGGATCTGGCTTTGTCTGTGCCCTGACACATGGTGTCTTTTTAAAAATAGAATGACCTTTACAATGTGCAACTTGACCCCCAACTGTTTTTAAGTCTCTGTTACAAATAGTGTGACATTTGATGTCCTCATGGAACTCATGCAATAAATATAAAAATCCATTTTAAGTAAATTTAGAAAAGTAAAATGCAGCAGAAATTAAATATAGGATTTCTGGGGCAAAAATTTACATATTGTAACAGTTTCTTTCATTTCCTCTCAATGTATATTTTTTCATAAATCACACTAGATTTCATTAAAGTAGAACACTATAGTAAATTCACATAATTTTTGTCATTGGTAATCCTTCTTGTCTATGGAAGGAAGATAATTCCCACCTAAGTGGACATTCCCGTAGTACTTGCTACTATAGAAATACAGAGAAAGCCCTCTCTGTGGCCTTCTAGCTCTGTCAGTATCACTCACTGCATTTGATCACAAACTTGTGTCTTCTGGATGATCCCAATGTCAAGAGCAATGAACATTGATGTTGGTGATGTTTTCTGCCTGAAGCTGAAAAATATCTACAGTAACAAGAGGATTCTATAGATAACACAACCACAATATGGTCTAATTTAAGCAGTCATTCTGTCACATTAATGAATAGGCCACTGATAAATGAAAAGTCCATCTGCAGCAGCTGATGCTGTCTTCAAAGAAAAGTATCAGCTGTGCCCCAGTTCAGTGCTGGGTCTGAGTATAGAAATGCCCTACATACCGATGGAATTTTCTCCCATCCAAATAAGACCGTAAGTGTGATTGTATTGTAGCAAAATGAAGATGTTATTCCCCATACATGCTAGTGACTCTGCAGAAAGTTTCTTCGCATCTTTTGTAAATGTTGCTGAAGTGAAATGAGAAGATTCCTTCTCCATCCCTCAGATGCAGGTTTCTGGGAGACAAAACTGCTCAACATGAGTATACAGATAATATGGCAGGGCCAAGGCAAATATGGGGTTAACTACCATGGCAGGTGGACATGAGATATTTAATGGCTAAGAAAATGATCAGCTTTCATCAACTACTAAGTACTTAAGTTTAAGGACATGAATATTTTTCTAAGTATACATATATTTCTAGTTTAAAGATACTGATTGCAGCCATGTGTGCTAATGTACACCTGTGATCCTAGCACTTGGGTGGAAGAAGCAAGTTCAAGGCCACTCTGATCCACATAGTGAATCCCAGGACAGCTAGAATTACATAGCAAGACTCTTTCCCAAAAAAAATGAAGTATAATAATACTGGGCTAGAGACTGTATCAAGTACACCTCAGTAAATCCTTTAGCAGCTCTTATTGAGAACTGCATAGAATGGGAGTGTGGTTAATCCTTTGATGAATCATAGAATATCAAACTGAAATGCCTAAGAATGTTCTAGCCAACACTTTTTCTGAAGTATGTATTTATTTAACTGCCACACACAAAACACATGCTGAGTCTCTTTATGGTTATTTCCACATTTCAGGAGCTCACTGCTGCCTGCAGATACTGGGAAAGGTTTACTAAGTGTCAAAAGGAGTAAAACAAACACTGAAAAAAAAATGAAAAGACCACTAGCACCAAAACATATCATTTTAAGTGGACAATATTTTAGTAATTAAATTCAACATGTGAAACTCCATGATCAATTATTAATCACTTTCTTGAAAACATATGATGCTCCTGCTTCACTCTAACTTCACCTGGTTACAGCCATCCCCCCCTTCTAATCCACTGTGATGCTGAAAGTTCTGAGTAAGGTACATAACCTGCCTGTGCTGATTGGTCACACTTCCACTGCATGCACCTCAGAGATCTCCTAAATTTGCTAAGCTCTCATCCTATCCTCTAAGCAATTCCTTCCCCGGCTCTTCTGGGTAGCACCCATGCCTCTCATCTCTCCATATTCCATCAATGGATCATCTTGCTTCATATATCACTGAGAAAAGAGATGTGATCAGAAAAGGAATTCTGAAGCAAGCCAAATCTTATCTATCCAGCCACCCACATCTGTACTCACAAGTCATGAGCTGTCCTTGAATCTAAGGCCAAAGTCTCCACTGTGTATTTCATTGTCTTCTTGGCCTGCTTAAGAAAATTATGTAACATTTTTTTGTCTTTTTCCCCCTTTTATCACAGTTTCCCTCTTTAATGAGTTTTTACCATAAGTATGCATATATTGCTATTTATCACAATTTAAAATAACCCTTTTTGATCTCTTCTGTCTCATTCCTTTCATGACAAAATGCTCTGAAAAATTTTTTATATTATCTATATAAAAGTTTCTTCCTCTCATGCTCCCTGCAAAGCATTGTGGTCACACTTTTACCTATGCTACTATACAGGGATTATTTTCTTAATAAGTTTCATTGCTAAGTGCATCTCTGCCTCATTTTAATCATCTCACTAGGTTTGACATGGTTGATCATTCCCTATTTCCATCAAATATTGTGTTTTCACTAGATGGGGTAGTTTATCTCCAAAGATTGGTGTGATCAGTTCTTTTTCTCCCTGTAAGAACATGCCATCCTCAACCCCAAACATTGAGGTTATTCTTCCACATCCTTGAACTCTTGAATGGAACATCTTTGCTTTGAGCACTAAAAATTTAATCTTTCTCTCTTTTTTTGTATGTTTCAATCTCAATAGTTCAGGCTGGCCTATGCTCACAAACCTCCTGACTCTGCTTCCTGAATGGTGGGATTACAGACTTGTACCAACATCTGGCTCGAGCTAATCACTAGGAGGACTATCAGTCAGGTGCCATCTCCTGTTCTTAGAGCCACAAACTATCACAAAGCACTACCCACATGGTGGTGTTGGCTTGAGAACTTCCCTGCAGACTTGCAGAACTTCTTTTAACTGCATCCAATTAAGCAGTACCCCATGTCTTCCTCACCTGTCTCTTGCCTCTTGGAACCTTTCCATTGCAGCCAGTCAGACTGTGCAGGCTTTGGTTGGTTTCCCTCTCTCAATTTTTCCCATAGCCCCTTCCCCTAATGAACTACCTGCACGTTTAATTCTGCCTTGGATTCTAACAGTGGACCTGAGGTTGTACTTCACATTTGCCTGGCCCTGGCCCTGGCCCTTCCTCCATTTCTCCTCAGTCTGTTTCAGCCTGTTTCACTGGAGTCCTTTCTTCTTTCTGAAGTCAATGTTAATGGAACCCTGGGCTCAGTACTTGGATTTGGTCATCTCTTTCTTATATATATTCATTTCCTCAGAGATTTTATTCAATATTATGGCTTTGTATACCATCTATATATTGGCAACTCCTAAATCACACTCTCCATAAGTATCAATCATATGATCATATGTACATATCTCTCTCTATCTCTCTCTTACACACACACACACACACACACACACTCACACACACACACACACACACACACACACACTGGAGTTTTTTTTTAAATCTAGAAGTTATATTTTAATCAAATATCCTATATAAGGACTCATTTAAATTTAACAGTTTCTTCTTAAAGTTTTTAAAATATATATATTTATTTATTTGAGAGGGAGAGACAGAGAGAGAAGAAAGAAGGAGAGAGAGAATGGGTGTGCCAGGGCCTCCTTCCTTTGCATACAAACTCTAGACACATGTGCCACTTTGTACACCTGGTTTGACATGTGTATTGGCGGACCAAACCTAAGTGGTCAGGCTTTGCAAGAAAGTGCCTTTAACTGCTGAACCATTTCTTCAGCCCTCTTTTTAAAAAATTAAAAATGCAATTATTTATTTGTGTGTGTGTGCATGGATGGATACACTAGGGTCTCTTGCCACTAGTAATGTATGCCCATCTGGCTTTACATGAGTGGCTGGGGAATTGAACCCTAGTATGCAGGGTTTGCAAGCAAGCACCTTTAACCACTAAGCAATCTCCCCAGCCCCTTAAAGTTATCATTTTTAAAATAGTGACATTTTCCCTAAAACTTATTCTTCTTATAGTCTATCTCAATAAATGGCAATCCCATTCTTCTAGCTATTGCTGTGACTCCTCTCTCTGCATTCTCAAAATATGTGCAGGAGTATTACAGACTATCATATCTTGTTCTTTTGCCTCCAACTAAGTCCTTATAATAATGTTTGGAACCCATAAGGAGCTGCGTGGAGTGACATATACCTGTAAATCCATCTCTCAGGAGGCAGAGGCAGGAGAATTGAAGTTCCAGGATCGTCTATCCAACAGGGCCAGACCTTCACTCAAAAAGCAAAGATGGAAACAAAAACAAAGAAACACCCATCATGAAAACCGGGCTCCCACAGCCAGTCTCACTCATCCCTCTTGCTCACTCAATACAAGTCACACTGGTTTCCTGGAACAAGCTTACCTTTGCCCAGCCTGCTCCACCTTCAGCAGACCTATATGCTTGCCCTCTGTTTGGAACATCAGCTCCACACTTCTTTCCATTTTCAATGCCAAAGTCAACTTCTCAGGGAGTCTTTCTCTGGTCACCCTCTGAAGAGATGATCATTCCCCAGGACACTTCATTGCCTCCTTTCCGATGTTGTTTCCTACTCAGCGTTGCCACCATAGACTAGAACATGGAAGTTGTGGAGTGATTGCTTGCTCTGCTCTGATCCCCAGGAGCAGCGCTGTGGAGCTCTGCTGGTCCTTGTCATCTGAACTCTGTCACGTAGGACATGCTGAATAGGTAATCATTGGATGGATGAGGATATGTTTTTTCTAAAATAAAAATTTAAAAATACACAGGTCAAATTTTAGTCTCTAAGACATATAAAACTCTCAGTAAGTATTTGCTCATTTGATTACTGGATTTTCTTCCTATATTAAGAAAAAAATAAAATAGCTAACTTCATTTCAGTAGCCAGAGATACACATTGTCATGAGATCATTTCCATGCAATTACACATTTCTAAGTGGCCCAAAACTACCATGAATATTTGGGAAGTTTCTCAAGTTTCTGCAAAATTTCTGTTTCTTATCATTGTTAAATTGGTTTTCTTGCATTTGACTGCTAATCATGGTAGGATTTAATTGAAAGGAAACCAAAGGACAATTCCCCACCTTATTTTCTTGCCAGATAAATGCAACTCCTACTGAAATGATTTTGTAGGAAAATTTATTTTTTTTCAGGGTGTCATGGTTTGATACAGGTGTCCCCCACAAACAATTGAATGTGTTCTGATAGATAGATCCTCAGCTGATGGCAGTTTGGGTTTTACAACCTCGATGAAGCTGTGTTGTTGGGGGTGGGTTTATAGGGGTTATAAGCCAGCTTCCCCTTGCCAGTATTTGGCACACCTTCCTGCAGCTGTTTGCAGTGCTGTGGCAGAGGTGATGTCCAGCCCTCTGCTCATGCCATCGTTTTCCCTGCCAGAATGGAGTCTCCCCTCGAGTCCGTAAGCCAAATAAACCCATTCCTCCACAAGCCGCTTTTGTTTGGGTTCTTTCTGGGCAGCAACTAGAAAGCTGACTGCAACACAGGGTGACAATATGGATTTAAAATAAAAGAGAAGGGAGGAAAGATCAAGCCTAGAAAAATTTAAATATTATTCTTCCTTCTCCCAAACCCTTTAGAGAAAAGGTAAACTCTTGGCCACTTGACCCCTATAGTTTTTGGTGCCCAAAAGTCCCCTCTCTCTTCTCTTGACATATATTTAAGACAAATACAGAAGGAACTTACCAAGTCTTCACAGGGGAGGAAACAGCATTCACTTTACTGTATTCTGGGATATTTTTAGCAGATTTAAGAAACAGTTTTTGACAATAGCAAAATGGGGTTTCTTTGAGAACTAGTTATTTAAATCCCTACTGAATGTATCCTGGCAAAAATTAGAGTTTTATTAATTAGATAGCCTGAGGAAAGAAATCTTGAGTCACCATCCTATGTGCCAAAATAAGTTAAAATCTTCAAACTTAGCCTTGTAATTAGAGGGTCCAAATAAGAAAGAGAGAGAGAAAGCTTGGCTGGTCATGTGTAAGAGTAAAAAGTTCAGCCAGCAAGCAAGCCCAGAAAGACAAAGGAAATTCCAAGTGCACGTGCTTGTAAGAAAGCACCCAGGAAGGAGAGTTAGTTTACTGCCTTGGCAAACAGGAGCCCCTGCAACTGTCTTCCCAATTCATATTGAAGTGTTTGCACCAATATGTGGGCAAAGGTTAAAAGGAAAAGTTTGATTGCCCTACCAATTTCTCAAGGATAAAAGGTAGCTGAGAAATCAATGGAGTTCTTTCCCAAGCCCCAGCAGGCAATGTTTTTATCTGACAATTTGCACAGAAGCGCTGCTGAATTTCAAGCAACTTCAAAAGTTCTCTAAAATAAAGTGCCATGTTGTATCGCTCACAAATGAGCATGCTTACTTTTCAAATATATGACATTTTTCAAACCATTTGCATTTTAAAGGTCTAAGGAATTTTAATCGCTGATCAGTTTGAACCCACGTTTCCTGCACGCATACATAAGGGTACACCCTCAACTTTGCCATCCTCATAAAAATTCTCTCTTAAGCTCTTACTTTCATGTGTTTTTAAAATGGTTCAGCACCCCCGCAGCTCTCATCAGCCAGCCTTTCCCAGTGGTCCCTCTGCCTGGAAGATGAAAGGCCCTTTTCACCTCAGTCAGGGCTCCTGCTTGGGCTTTCACACTGCTGGAAAATAACTTAAAGATGGGAAAAGAACTGAAAATCACCAGCTGACCTTGACCCACATGAAGCATTTCCTCAAAGGGGCCTTTTCAGTTCTCATGTGGTCTTCATTCCCAGTTGAAAAAGGCACCGAATACACAAGGTTCTTTAATTAAAATTAATGTTGCTAGCCCATATCTTACCCAGACATTTCAGAATACAGAATACCAACTTATTTCATGGTGCATTAGCTTTACGTAATTACATTATAGCTTTCTTAGGATGGAAATAATAACATTTATTCTATTTCCTAAAGGCAGCATGTGTTGTGGTTAGGAGCAGAGTCTGGAGTCAGCGTGCTAGATTCAAACCCCAGCACTCTCTTTGATTCACTATAATCTTGAGCAAGTTCCTTAACCTCTGTGCCCTGTAGGCTCGTCTATAAAATATCAATAACACTATCACCATCTTGAAAGAGTTATTGTAAATATGAAAGAAGCCCATATTTGTAAAATATTCTTTTTTTACTTTCATTACTGTTTATTTAAAATAGTGAAGATATAATCACAAAACATGGCACATATATGATGCACTTTAGATACTATTGTTTCTCTTTTTTAAAAGAAATATTTTATTTGCAAGGAGTTAGAATGACCTCTTGCTGTAAATGAACCCCAGATGCATGCACTTCTTTGTGCATCTGGCTTTATGAGAGTAATGGGGAATCAAACACAGAAATTACTGAAAAAATTACTTTTAGAAATTACTGAAAAAAGGGGCTGGAGAGATGGCTCAGTGGTTAAAGGTGCTTGCTTGTCAAGCCTGATGTCCTGGGTTCAACTCCCTAGTACTCCTATTAAGGCAAATGCAAAATGTTCTAGCTTGGCGTAGTAATGCATGCTTTTGATTCTAGCATTTGGGAGGCAGAGGCAGGAGAATTGCTGTGAGTTTGAGGCCAGCCTGGGCTAGCATGAGAACCTACCATGAAAAACAACTAAAATAAGTAGGGAACGTTGACTTTTGGCACTAAGGCAGACTGGACACAGCCATGTGCTGCATAACGGTTTCTTAGTCACAGCCCACAATACAAAATGGTCCCATATGATTATGGTGGAGCTGAAACCTCCTGTCACCTAGTGACATCATAGCTCCTTCTGTGTCTTAGCACAGCACATTACATTTGTGATAATGTTGGTATAAATAAACTTAATGTTCTCCCAGTCATATGAACATATAACATATTTAATTGTATGTGGTATGTGGTACTCAACAGTGATTATCAAGGACTGTATTACTGGTTTATTCATTATCTTTTTGGTCATTATTTTAGAGTATGTTCGACTGCCAGAAAAAAATTTACTGCAAAACCATATAGTGCATGTATTTCCTGACTGCCTTGTCTCTTGATATCATCATTTTTTTCTTGCGCTTGACACTAAGCCTACAAAATTCACTGCTAATGCTGCTTGTGAGAGGCCATGTTGAAGGACTGATTGGGAACAATAGTAAAAGCCACCCTGCAGCCAGTCAGGAAGCAGACAGAGAGGAAGGCTGATGCTCAGGGCCAACTCTCCTTTTAGCCCAGTCTGGGACCCATGGAATGGTACCATCCATATTTAAGGTGGACTTCCCACCTCAGTTAAAATGATCTAGACACTCCTTCACATATATGCCGAGGTTTGTTTTCATGATGCTTCTAAATCCCATCAAACTGCCTAGATTATCACTTTCACTTTTTATCATTGTAAAATATTCTGTAAGTATAAACTATTAGTATTTTATATTTTACATTTGCAAATAACTACGATTCTAGTGTTAGGTATCTTGGTGACATTTCATATCTTCCAAATTAAGAAATGCATATGAAAATTTGAGAATTTACTGGCTAGTTAGTACTGGGCATTTTGACAATTGCTAAAACCTTGGGCATAGCAGAATGTTTAATAGACTCAACTTCTATCCATTAACTAAGGTTTAGGGCAATAAGAATAGGCTTTTTTATGAATGAAGAAATCATTCTCTTGTCAAAAGTGAACCAAATAATACATAGCTCAAGTAATATGCAGTCAATAGTATTTATGTGATTGTCATTATTATTATCTCTCCAATAATTTTTTATTGATCAGTGACTGTATGGAGGACGCTAAGCCTTATTTTAGGGACAGATAGAAGACCAAGATATTGTCCTTTATAATAAGTTTACAATGTAGTTGGGAAAACAGGGTATCTTGCAATAACACAGATGGGACTGGGGGGAATTATGTTCAATGAAATGTTAAACACAGGAATACAAATAACCATATGCTCTTACTGACATGTGGGAACTAAAGAAGTTGATCTCATAGAAGTGGAATTGTGGTTACCAGGGGCTGGGAAGAGGGATGGAGAAGCGGATGCACAGAGGATGGTCAATTAGCAGAGGGGAGGAGGAATACATTCTAGTGTTTTGCAGCACAGTAGGGTAACTATAGCTGCTGATAACTAATTGCACATTCCATAGTAGCTAGCAGAGAGGATTTTGACTGTTGATGTTCGAAGTTCAGCTTGGCAGGCATCCGGGTGGGGAGGGGAGGAGCTCCTGCATAAACACATCTTTAAAGTATCTTTGTTTTGTTTTCAGGAAAACTATTGGAGAAGCTTAAGACTCGTTCACATGTCTTCCTTCTTTATGAATATGGACTGAGGTCTGGTGCTGATCTTATTCTTATTCATTGCAAGTAATGAATCTTTCTCCATTTCTGGTCATATTCATTGTTTTTTCACTCACCAGAGGGAAACACATTGCATTAGATTACATCAACACAAAGAAAGGGTAAATGCTTAAGGTGATGTATATACTAATTACCCTGATATAATCATTATATACCACACATATGTGTTAAAAGGTCATGCTGTATTGATTACTTTCCTTGTTGTTGTAACCTGACAGGCAGCAGGCTAAGGAAAGGAAGGGGCACACATTCCATCCTGCCAGGGAATGCATGACAGCAGGAGCAGGCGCCAGCTTATCGCTCTGCAGCCAAAGGCAGGAAGAGAGTACCAACTGGAAGTAGGGCCAAGGTATAAAACATCAAGGTCTGTCTTCACTGACACACTTCCTATAGCAAGGCTACACTTCCTAAATGTTCCACAACCTTCCCAAGAAGCCCCACCTGCTGGGGAACAAGTTTTCAGACACAAGAGCCTTTGGAGGACAATTTACATTCACACCACAAACCCCATAAATGTGTACAATTATTATGTGCTAATTAAAAGTAAAAATGAGGGCTGGAGAGATTGTTCAGTTGTAAAGACCCTTGCCTGCCAAGCCTAATGAACTGGGTTTTATTCCCCAGTACCCACATAAAGCCATATTCACAAAGTGGCTCACGCGTCTGAAGTTCCTTCGCAGTGTTTGGAGGCTCTTGCGTACGCATTCTCTTTGTCTGTCTCTCTTCTCTCTCTCTCTCTCTCTCTCTCTCTCTCTCTCTCTCTCTCTCTCTCTCTCTCTCTCTTTCTCTCTCTCTCTCTGCTTGCAAATAAATAAATAAAAATTTTAAAGTAAAAATTTAAGAGATAAATATATAAACAAATGGTAAAATAAGGCCAATATAAAATAAGTGGAGTTAGATAAGCATGTGTGAGCAATACAAAGGAATAAGAGGTGAGCTGGAGAGATGGCTTAGCGATTAAGGCATTTGCCTGCTAAGCAGTAGGACCTGAGTTTGATTCCCCAGTACCCACATAGAGCCAGATGCACAAGGTGGTGCATGTGTCTGGAGTTTGTTTGCAGTGGCTGGAGGTCTTGGCGTGCCCATTCTCTCTCTGTGTCTGCCTCTTTCTCTCTCTCATTCTCTCTCAAATGAATAAATAAATAAAAATTTAAACAAGAGGTTATGCTGGGTTTTGGTAGTGGGATATCACAAGGCTATCAGTAAGTGAAGTGATGAAAGGGTTTTAATATGGGCAAATGTAATGCTTTCATCAAATCAAAAAACAATTATATTTAAAAAATTATAAGTGATGATTTTCAAGAAGGTATGTTCAACTTGTTAATTTTTTACAACTTGACAACCTGGAATGCCAAGGAATAGGTTAAGGATGAATACTGGGAAAAAATTAAACAAACGCCATTAGCTTCTTGTAATACCAGGTTGTACTTCACCTGATTTATTTCATAGACTTTTGTCATTTGGTCATTTTGGAAGAGCTTTACCATCACTGTAATCCAGAAATAATTAGCATATAACAAAAATAGACCCCTTAATTTTACAGTATAAGAAATAAGTAGTGTCCACTGAAATTCAAAAACATAAGAATAGGTCAAATAAAAAGAACTTAAAAAGCACATAGCAATCGGGCCTCATGGCATAGACCCACAGTTACAATACTTGTAGGCTGAGGCAGGAGGGCCATGAGTTTGAGGCCATTCTGGGTTATAAATCAAGATCTTTTCACAAAAAAAAAACATAGCAAAAATGAACCAACACCATAGTAAATCTATCTAGATCACTATTAAGTAGGTATATTATAAGCATTTGTAAAACTTAAGAAAAATTTAACACACTCTAAAAATTATATTTAAAGAAATAATATTTATGTTCCTAAATTTATGAGATTGATACAATGCTAAGAACTTATGTTCCAACTTTCTCAAACACAATATCATATGGTATAAACACTAAGCTGAATATCAGAAGCACTCTACTGAAATTTCATTCTACTAGCTCTATTACAGTGGCAAACTATAATCTCTATTAATGTCAAGTTTTGTTTTCTATAAAATGGGTATAGTAACACTTCCCTTGTAGAATGTTTGAATGACAAATATAGTAGCATAATTGAAATTATGAAATATAGCATTGTATGAAAATTCATTGAGGAAAATTTGAGGCTTACATGTAAGGAATGAAATAATCCCTACATAACATAAAAGTATAGAATATCATATAGAAGATGACTCAGTATTACCTTGGTGTATCAGTTCAGTATCTGAACTGAAAGTTCAGCATCTGAACTTTCTCTTCACTAAATTTTCAATTTGTCATCTTTTAAAAATATACTCATTTTATGACTTTAGATATCTCTATCATGGGTAATTCAGAAGAGTGAGTTTTATTCTTAGAATATGAGAATAAAAGGGAAGGCCAATCTACAAATACGTGTAAGTACCTACCTAGCCACCGAGTTTCCAGATTAAAAATCTCTCTGTGTGTGTCTTTAAGAGCACTTCTGGACAAGATTAGCAATTGAGTCAGGGGCCCAGGTCAAGGCCCAGTAAAGTAAATTATTCTCCCCAGTGATGTAAGCATCATAAAATTCACACCTATATCTCCCTATCCTGGTAATTGGTTACTTCCCAACTGAGCTGTGATTAAGACACTTATGAGGTCCCCAAAACAAGACAAGCTTATGTCAAAGCTTTGAATACCTGCCCCAGGGAAAAGATAAGACCCTATCACTGAAAATACCACAGACTGTCATCACACAACACCAAAAAACCCTGTTGGATGCAGAAAGGTAACCAGCTCCCAGATGGTAGCTTATGGAGTGCTAGAAGGTGCTACATGGCTGCCAGGGAAAATGGGCCAGTGATATTTGAAGAAAGCAGAGGACATTGATATACAACACAAAGCGATGTTAAGAAAATGCTGAGGATACAGCAGAGACCAGCAAGACAAGAAGGGCTCATCTGTGCAATGCTGGTACTAAACTGAGGAGAGTAATCAACAGCTTGTTGATTGGCTAAGAGTCTGCTCAGTGGAAAGGAACCCTTAATTGGAAGTGGGATCCATGGCAAACTCTTAAGAACAAGGGGAAACCCCCACTAACCAGAGTTCAACAGAGAAGCTACACCCATTAGATTCTCTCCAAATTCACAGTTTTTGTCTCATTTAACCTACACTGATCTCACTCTCCAGTGAAGATTCTGTTTGTATTTTTCAGAAGGCTGTGAGAGAGCCTGGGACAACCCAATTCAACCAACAGACCATGAGAGGATGGCTGACAGCCAGGCAGGAGATGAACCACCCCTAACTCATCATCTAGGGCCCAAATGAAACCTTTAATGAAGTGGTGAGATGAGCAAGAGAACAACCTACACAGCAAGTCAGATAACCTATGAAAGGGTAATGGAGACAGACACAGAGGACACCAACACAGTCCAAAGCAGAAATCCAATGACTTAAAATCTCAACAGCCACGCCTTTAATCCCAGCACTCGGGAGTCAGAGGTAGGAGGACCACCATGAGTTCAAGGCCACCCTGAGACTACAGAGTGAATTCCAGGTCAGCCTGGACTACCACAAGATGCTAACTAGAAAAACTAAACAAACAAACATATCTCAACAGTAAAGCAGATTTAAAACTCCCCCACCATGGCTCAGGGAACTCTGCTGAAAAGGTTGGGGGGATTAGATTATGAGAGCCATTGTGGGGAAGAATATGCAGAGACATTGCCCCCCCCCTCAAGGACAACAATGCAAAGAAAATAAATGGCTACCTCTCATAGAGTACATAACCCCCTATCCCGTGGTCTGGTCTAGCAAACCCACTGAGGAGGGCCCCCAGTGGGTTGGGGACAAGAAGCAGGGAAATAGGGGTACCATCACAACATGTGCTCATACAATGTATCTAATTATTAATAAGAAATAAGTTTAAAAAAAAAAGAAAAGGAGGGGAAGGAGGAAGTCATTTTGATTTTGCCTCACTACTTGAGCTGCTGGGACACCTAGTCTTCTGGGGCCCTTGAGCTTGGATTTACATCATCTCCCTGGTTCCGATGCCCTTGGACTTTGGCTGAATTACATAGCTGCCTATCCATGCTCAGTTTGCAGATGAGCCTGGGAGCATCGCTTGTCATTGAAGAAGTCAATGAAACAATTCCTCTTCCTAAATGTTTCTTGCTGGGGGGTAGGGTGGAATGGGTAAGGATTGTTAATAGTCGTTTTGAGAAAAAAAATGCTTCAGAATATAAGACTTTAAAAAGAAAAATCTTCATAACATGAGCAGATGTAAGAGGTGGCATACCATTATGTAATAAATATTCCACTTTCAGAGTTTAGGCAGATCTGTTGTGATCGTGGAGACAAAATGAGCCTCTCAGAAGTCCTGGCTTCTGGTGAGATGCAGCACATTATTAGGAAATTTTCTTAAAGATTACACTAAAACTATACTATCCAATGATTTTTAAAAATCTACCACACCTGAAGAAGCCTATACTGACTGACCTCCATGGTAATACATTCAAGCCACCTGAAGAGGACTGAGGAGTCTGGCTTTGCAAAACAAAGCAACAAATGAAAACAGATCTGTTCTAAACCCCTTAATCATTTCCCAGAGAGGGTATCAAATGATTCCTGTCAACATCACTGCTAAATGTCCTTCAGTGTATAGGTTCTCAGTCTTGATGGACATTAGCATCATACAGAAGCTCTCAAAAGCCCTGTGGCTTAGGCCACATTCCACAACTAACTGAGAACCCTGGAGATGGGGTCCATGCTCCCCAGGATGACATTTGAGTCTTGCCACACCTTTACCCACATGCATGCTTCCAGCATCCTTTCTGCTCAGGCCCCATTTGTCTGCTGGTGATGCAGATCCCTGGCTAGTTATCTTTGTATATAACCTCTGCTTAGTCACATTTCATTTGACTTTTCAAGACCCAGCTCAAGTGGAAGTAATCATGAAGCTCTGCCTGATGTCCCATGTGATGGTGTAAATAAACATGCCTTTTGTAAATTCTTTTATACAATTCCCACAGATAATAATCTTTCCTTAAAATGTGAGCTGGTCCTGAGAAATCGTTTCTCATGAAAGGAATCTGGCAGAAGTGACTTTTCAGTAAGGCTAGGTTAGAAAAGGCCAATCAGTTTCCCCTGGCACTTTCTCAAGACACAGGCCAAGCTAAGAGACCAGGTGGTGAGGCCACAAAAAGACAGTGAGATGCCTGAAGTCCCAGCCGTTCCAGCCCACCAGCCTTCTGAGTCTAGTCAGCACTGACTGCCAAACATACAAACAAGTGAGCCTTCAGATGACTCCAGTCCTCAGACTGAGTCATCCAGCTGAGGCCACAGACATCAGGAGGCAGAGACAATCTGTCCCTGCTGTATCCTGTCCTAATTTTTAAACCACAGAATAATAAGTGGGTATTGAACACCACAAATTCTTAGGATAATTCATTTCACAGGCAAAATGAAACTTGCACTTATCTCTGCCTTGTATACAATGCTGAACAAATCCTCCTGTTATTACTAGTCAGGTTGTACCTCTCTGGACGGTTGGCTCTTTATAGCAAAACCCATGAGTTATTTTTGTGTTGTCCACAATGTCTTATCCTAAAATGTGCTAAACATTCGAATGGACATTTAACTTCCAGCACAGACAAGAATTAGCCCACTACGACATCACTGTGTTCTTTTCTGGTTCCAAATATCTGGCTATAATTGTCAATTCCATTCACCTGTTTTAATATAAAAGTCCTTATATTATTATAACAACACAATACAATGATAATAAGGAAATGTCTAGACTAACCAAATGTACAAGACTGGGTGATACTGACATACAATTAATAAAATGATTTCATACTTAAAAATCAAATAATATGCATTATGAATCTGGAATTATTGTTTCTAATCATTGCTCTCTTGAGAAATCATTAATTCCATAGCTCTGTGGTCAAGGGGAATGTTTCTGAGTTCTGGTCTATATCTTCTTTCCATCATATAAATATGTATCTCTACACAGAATATCCATGTCTCCGTTTGCCAATACTGGAATGGTAGTTTGGGTTTTTGTGTCCAATCAACCAACTGGAAATTCAATCCAAAGCTCAACCCAAGTAATCAATTTCTCCAGCTTTTCCCACTATGTTATATGGCCCTTAAAACAGATAAAAGTTTGCATTTGAGTGCTGGCACATGTGTGTGCAAACACACACACACACACACACACCACTAATCAAAATCATTAGGTATTAATTTCTTTCAACAAAAGACAAGGCTACTTTGGTTTAGAATTATTGTTGATGGCACACACTTTTAGTCCTAGCACTCAGGAGGCTGAGGTTGGAGGATCACAGTGAGTTTAAGGCTAGCCTGGGCTACAGAGTGAGTTCTATGTTAGCCTGAGCTAGAGTGACACCCTGCCTCAAAAACAAAACAAAACATAAAACCATTTCTCTTTAATGTGGTTCCAAAAATGGTAGCTACAACTGTGACTTGGGGAAAGGATTTTATCTCTCTCTCTCTCTCTCTTTCTCTCATTTTGATTTTATTTCTGCAATCTCCTTGTTTCCCTCTATTTGATCTGCTGATCTCATGCTAAGATGAACTTAGACAGAGTATTAATTCATCCCATGATCTGTTGCCATGAAAAGAAAGGCTTTGATGTACTTTCCATAAGAATTAAGTGCTATCCAATTACAAAGATACCGTGATAGACCTCAAATGTCAATTCTTACCATTCCCCTTGCTATAGTCTCTGTAGCAAAGATAATGTAGCAATTTTATCATCTCTATGAATGGATTATAAATCAGTAAAAAATAAAAGGCAAAAATTATTGGAATGAGTACTATTATTAACATGGTTCCAAATCCAAAAATTGAAAAAAGTATCTGTGGTGGTTTGAATCAGATGCCCCATAAACTAATGTGTTTTGAATGCTTGGTCCCCAGCTGATGGCATCATGGGAGGTGGAGCCTTGCTGGAGGAGGTATCTTGTTGGGGACAGGATTTGGGGTGTTAAAACCAGCTCTATCTTGCCAGAGTTTGGCTCACTCTTGTGCTGCTGTTTTCCACCTGCTGTGAAGTTTATTTCTGGCCTCTGTTCATGCCATGCTTTCCTCTGCCATCATGAAGCTTCCCCTTGAGACTGTAAACCAAAATTGAAACTTTTTTTTCTCATCAGCTGCTTTTGGTTAGATGCCTTGCCCCAGCAATGAGAAGGTAACTACAACAATAACAACTAGTAAATTTGTCTTCAAAATTTGTCTCCAGCTATTCCAGTTTCCTTTCCATGGGACAATCAATCTTAACTCTTTTTTCTTATGTGAACAAATATATATTTACAGTTATACAAGTATATATAATTTCCCCTATTTAATGGAAACTGCAGCATATGATTAGATAATCATTTTGTACTTTTCAAAGTAGCACATAATGTACCTTGGGGGGTTATTTCATATTATAAAGAGAATATTCTATTTTGAAATGTTCATAACATCTCATTTTATGGCTTTAACATGATCCTTAGTTAATTAACCCTTTATTGATGCAAAAAAAAAGGTAAGGGCAAGCAGATCATTACTAACTCTCTTGCTTTTGCTTCACTTAGAGACACCGTATCTGTCTATCAACCTTTCTCTCATCATCCCATTATATCACAAAGTCTGATCAATTTGTCTACTAAAATTTCTCTCAAAATCTTCAAATTCTCCTTAGCCCTTCTACCAGTAATAAAAATCTGGGAAATTTCATCTCAAACTTTCATAAGATTATGAAACATTAGGTGAACATGAAGAACCTGACCCAGGAGGTCTATGCATGGCCCAGGATACTACATTTCTCAAATTCATGGTTACCCAATGATGCTACTGGTCCACGATCACATTTTGGGTGACTAAGATGAAGATTACAGTGATAGCCTCATTGTCAAAGCTTTGTGCCTTCCTTCTTGCTGTATTGTTCCAAAGTAACTAGGCAATATCTTATCAAATGGAGAAATGTAAAATTTAAGTTTAATCATGCCTCTTTCCTATTTATATTGCCATTTTTTCACTCATGCAACTATTTTTTTCAATGGACCTTATAGTTAGAAAGATGAAGTCCAACCTCATGTGAGGTCCTGGCAATATCACTTCTGCTTATCTCTCTGGTCTCTGGTCTCTCTGTTCCTTCATGCAACATATATTTGATAATTGCTGCTACGACACACCTTTTATTCTCTCAGGGACAACCACAGCAAAGAGCTTGAATAGGGCTTCCTAGCACCTTAAACTTTTCATGTGGTTCTGTCTGCTGTGAACATAATATACCTCCCCATTCCCCAACATTTCTGGAGATCACCTTTTATGGAAGATCCTCTCTTTTCTCATTTAAATGCCCCACTGCTTTATAATCTATTCATAATCCCTCTGTTTCACAGTATCTAGGACAGAGTGGGAACTCATAATAAATGCATGAATAAACAGCTCTTAGGGCGCTGTATTATAATGAGGTGCTTATTTGACTTAATCATCTTTTATCTCTGCTTGTCCCAAAGCAACTCATTAATATTTGTTGAATAAGAATTGTAAATAATGACTAGTTAAAAAGAAATTAAAAGATTTCCAAAATTTACAGATATAAATGAGCTTTTCTATGGATTGAAATGTAGCAAGAGAAATTAATAAATATCAAAGCTCAGACATGGCAAGAGACCATTAGAATAGCCCAATGTTCAAATCTCTAGGTTTCTGTGAGATGGAAATAAGGCTGCTATAGTTAAGGGTCCTTGATATTCAACTATGGTCAAAACTGGATGCAACCATGACCATATAGGAGCAAACACTAAGAAACAAAATTAAAACAAAATCTGCTATTAAACTCAGCCAAAATCACAGTTTTTACAGTAAATCAGATGTTCTGCTAACTCTTAAAAATAAGGCTTTTTTGTTTTAAATATGAATAACCTATTTTAATGACTAATCAAATATGTCATTAATCAGGGAGTATTTCAAAGCGAGGACTGAGGACCAAGGACACATAATTTGAGCATTTGGAGCATGTACTCTAATGAGTTACATTTATACTCACGAAGTAGAAATGTCACATACAAAGTAGAAATGTCTTTGACGATATTAAACACACCATCAGAATTTGTGTTCTCTTCTCATTCTTGACACTTTGTTTTAAGAATTTTCAGTTTCGCTGTTCTACATTGTAGAAAAGATCATTTTATCTTACTCTGAATGCATGACATTAAACATCCTCCCCATCTCCAAACACACACACACACACACACACACACACACACACACAGAGAGAGAGAGAGAGAGAGAGAGAGAGAGAGAGAGAGAGAGAGAGAGAGAGATAAGTTTGTTCCTACTGATAACAGCAAAGCCAACACCTAAAACCAAGAATAGTGGGATAGAGTTAAGTTCACACACCAGTGAGGCACACACAGGGATCTCTCTTTAGATAGGAAACACTTCCTGTAGTCCTTTCCACAAAAATACATAAAACAAATCTGTAAACTAAAGCTGAAACAAAGTAAACCAATAGCAACACAAATCTAACTTATATAAACAACTCAGATTGACCCAAAAGTTGCTTAAATAAAATATTTAAAATTATCAAACAAAAGACAGGAATATGTGACAAATATAAGGAAGATATTTGGACGTAGCTTCTCATTACTCCTTCTCTCCTACACCTTTCCCCTTTTTATACTTGACCATCTTTCTCTTCATCTTCTCTATTTCCTCCTAACTCTTACTACTGTTCTCTCCCTGCCTCAGTCTCTAATTCCCACAAGTAACTAACTTTGGGTGGAAGATGTGGGTGAAGGGAGGTTAATTGGGCCCAGAGGGTAAGGGGTATGAGGCAAATTCAGAAGCGGAATTTAAACCTTGCTTTGTGAAGATGGAAACTGGCCTGGCCTGACAGCCCCGGGGGATATCTAAGGGGACCCTACTGAGTTCATGATCTCCAAGTCCAAGGAGAGAGGAAAATCCTGGACCACCCAGGCTCATCCTTTGCTGTTCCCTCTCTATACCTTTACATGATATTTGTAAAATCTTTATAACTTTGATTGTCTGGACTGTGTTAAAACTTTATTTGATTAAAGAAAAAAAATTAAAAAGTTGAAGCCTCCTCATTTAAATGCAGAGCCCAGGGTGTTGCCACATGGTCTTGCCAGGATGTCCCTGAGAGAGACTTTGCACACTGGGCGAAGGCAGGTCATCCATCATGCCACAGAACTGATAGGTTTTCTGTTTTCTCTGAATTCATTTACAGCAAAGTCAAAGGGGAAATAAAATGCCCTCTGTAAAAACATATAAATACAAATAAAAATCTTGTAAAATTTTAATCGTGCTGAATGTCATAAAAGGAGATATTAAATTTTCAGGTTTTCTCATATTTGTAGATGGTTAATGTAAGGAATACCTTTGATTTTTGTTTTACTTTTATATAGAATTCCATTTCCCTCTGTGGTGCTGCGGATCAAATCCAGAACCTTACTAGTATAATAACCTTCAGTATTAGAGTGCTAGGCAGACACTCTAATACTGAAATAAATCTCTAGTTCCTAGAATTACACAATATAACACAATTATAGAATTATAGAATATGGATGACAGTTCAAACCCCGACTTAAAGATAAATCCCCAGTTTGTTTGGGGATAAAAAAGAGTTGTATGTATGTAAACATGGGAAATATGTTAAGGGGACTCTAAATGCACAGGTGACATTAGGTGGTGAGGAACACGAACTTGCTTTCATGTAAATGAAGGAGATCTCGACAGGAAAAATGGGAATAATCAATAGCCTCCCACTCTGCATTTTCAATACATCAACCCTTGAAATTATCTCTTAAATGCATTGCTTAGAATTCAGGGATTGTCTAGACAAGATTAACTCTCTAAAACCTAGACTTCACTACAGTGGGAGTTTCTGATGGCAAAGATCATGGTGAGACAGAACTAAAGGAAATGGTCAGGGCAAATAGCTTGGCCAGTGTGAGTCTGTCTTATGTTCATGAATCAGGCTTGTAACACCGAGCTCTCCCTGTCAAGGTTTTAAATTGGATTGCTAGCTTGCAAAGTGTCCTTTGAATCTTCTTCAAAGAAAGAAGTTCTTTATGGCCTTGTGACTTGAATGTCTCTCAAGAAAGAAAGGAAAGGAAAGTAGCATATTTCGAAGAGGAGAAGAACCATTAATGCCTCACCTTTTCCCTAGAAAGCTCCTTTTCTCATCCCACAATCCCTCACTCTCCCTTAAGGGCGTGAAACTCTCTCATCATTTCTGTCATGTTGCCTCAAGATTTTTTTTTTTTTTTGCTTTACTTTTCATCAAATTTCTCAGAAAATTTCTTTGCAAGTGAGACACTCATTATTACTTTCCTATTGCCTCACTAGATCAATCCAGGGAAAGGTCAACTCAAGTTCTTGCAAGCTGGTTGAGTGGATAGGAAAGAAAGAAAAGATTTTTTTAAAGGGAGAGAAAGAGAAAGGGGAAAAAGAGAAAAACAGGAAATGAAGAAGAAAAGGAAAATGCCGGTCTGTAATGACAGTTATGTGTTCTTTCCACTTATAATACAGTGACACAGCAGATTAGCTATAAAGACAATCTGTGGACTCAAAGATCTTCACTCCCTTCTCTACTCACATCACCCAGCCACAACCACCACATGGACCTTCTTTGATTCTTGACCCTAGTGTCCATTCTCCCGATAATAAGGCATTGCTTTTTCTGCTAGTGAAGTTCAAATGTACATTCGTTGGAAATATGTTTATGATAATGGTTTATTTTCTCTGCATGCTATGTTCTTGACAAAATGCTTAATGGCTCCACAGCTCAATCTCCGGAGTTCATTTGTCCATACCTATTGGAATAAGAAAACCTCTGAACACATTGAGCTTCCATTGTCACTACTAAAAGAATCAGTGACATTCCAGTAATGCTGAATTCTTCAAAATCTCAAATGTAAACTAAATAATCTTTAAATCTTTCATCCAGACTCACATGCAATTTATTATTATTCTAAGTGAATAATGCCTATATTTTACCTTTCAAGGCTTTGATTACCACACTTTTATTACTTAAGTCTTGTGTAGAATGACTGAAATTTCCAGTCTAATGAAGTGTTATTTCTTTAATCAATGTCTCTATTCTAATCATTTTAGCTATAAAATGCAGAGAATAAGTTTCACATTGTCTATTTGCCTATATAAGAGGTCATGTAATTGGTTAAAAACACTGTTATGAACACAAATGAAATTGGTTATTCTGATCCCTGGGTTTGTGTGTCCCTGCATTAACTAGCTTTACACTGAGGCACTTACCACCTTGAGATGTGATTCTCTCTGCCTTTCTGCATTTTACTTACTGGGCTGCCATCACACACTTTTCATTTCATGTGTCGGCCTCAGCGTTTTTCTTTAGATTTTGTTACCTATTAAGCTTAAGTTTCTAATCTTCATAGAACTGAATGTGCATTAAATGTAAATAGTTGCTCTGTAAAAGAATTGATTCTTAAAACTGCACAAGCTTTGCTGAGTGGCCTCTCTGCATCCTTCATGTTCCAAGTTGGGCTTCTGTTGAAAACTGAGTAGGATTCTCGCTGTACCCGTGTTACCTAGGCAGGCATGTTCCCTTCACTTTCCTTCATCTCACCCACTCTTCACAGTGATTTCAGAAAGCCTGCTGTCTTTGTGTAAATCCAATCAAGTCTTCTGAATGTTTCCCAATGACTGTAACAAACATTAAAAATGTGCAATAATGGCAGGGAGGCTGAGATTTGTGGGTCAAAAACCAGTGAGCTAATGCTTTCACTGCTATCCTTTCAACATACGCCAAAGACATCCCGACTTTAGAGAGAATACTGTTTGCAGATCAGAGGAAACAGCTCGCTGAGTTACTCTAAAAGGAAGAGAAGTTTTCGGCTCCAAGGCCAATATGCCACAGCTCTTAATAGTATTGCCTTTTGACAAGTGAGATCTGGTGAGTTCTCATATTTATAGTCTCTGGCATTTTTTTTTCTAATAACCAGAGTATTTTTAGCCAGATGGGGAAAAAGAATAAAAGAAAGAATATATCCCAAGCTGAACATATAAGGGAGCCTCCTAGGCTGGTCTTGGGGACATTGGAAAGTCTGAGAAGGGTGTAGCCCTCAGGTCCACCAGCCTATCCCTTTAAAAGGTGCCACTTTCATTTTCCTCATCCTAGAGGTAGCTTCTCCAGATTTTCTTAGCTTCCGAACCAAGCTTTTTTTACAGACAAGTTATATAATGCAGTATATTAAACTCATCACTTGACCATCTGGCTGAGTCCTGGTCTGAATGTCACCACTGACTAGTGGTTAGACTTAGTAGTTCAACTTGACATCCATTATCTTCCTGTATAAAATGGAACTTTCTTCCCAGTCCACATGACATTTGTTTTTTGGGGGGTCAAGTGGTGTTTCTTAATCAATTCTATCATTCTAGGGGATATTTGCAATTTGCTGGTGTGGGGTGAATCTGACATATGTGGAAAGCAAATCCTAGCCACTATTGTTATTCTTTTTTCAGTCAGCTGAATAACCAAATTTGATCACTAAAAATAAGTATGGCTTTTCAGAGGGGTGCAGACTAGCTCACAGTGGTCAGAGTTGTTGTCTTATCAAGGATGATGCTGGAGCTACTTACATTTTATTATCAAATGGACCAAATGGATTCAACCCCTTATGGGAACTAAAGACTAGAAAGTAAACAAATAATATTCCTGAGATCCTTTGAAAATGGGGCATCTTGTCTGTGAATCAGAAGAAGACACAGAGAAGTTTGGACATAGAAGTGAGGGCATGAGGGAATGAACTTCTCCTTGTGGTGAGCATTATGAAAACAGCAGCTGGCTTTTCAGAGGCAGGCACGGCAGAGAGCCCATGCTCAGAAATGACTGAAAAACGACTGCATTTGATGGAGTCAACCTGGATGTGACTGGGTTTTGTGTCTGCCCACTAGGGACAATGGGAATTAAGAATCATATATTAAAACAAGTTATCACAATTGAAATTGTGCTTTTGCTCAATGTAGCTTGAAAATCTTACTGGTTACATTATCCATATTGATAGTGGCTTCATATCAATAGATGTAGATTGATCGCATTCTTTTAGTTGTCTAGGTAGACATCTCCATTTATCATTAAAAACTTAGGATCATTTTTAGTAACTGTATAAGATTTTGTTGTATATATACACTATGATTTATGGCTTCACAACTCCATTTTCATACATTCCTGAAACACATTTTTGGCCATACTAGATAGTATGTACTAAAAATGCTTTTGACAATTTGAATTATTTCCTTCAAAATATTCATAATCAAAATTTGTGCAAATTTTTGGTCACTTCCATATCCTATAAGACTTTAATGTTAAAAATATTTCCAAAGAATATTCTTTAAACTAACCATCCTCAGAAGAAAATCAGAATGAAGTATCCATCCCAGAATACAAAAATTCTACCTCAGTTTTTATTTATATTGACAATATTCTAAAATATCTTTTATTTACAATTTAAGTATGCTGTGAGTTCAGAGAAAACAAAGCCATTATCAACTTTTCATTCTGGGTGTCAGATCCAGAGCAGGCTGCCTGCTCTTGTGGCCTCCTGGACTCTGGCAGAGCCCAGTGTCCAGCTCTTGCCTCTGAGTCTGTATGTTAGCATTCCGTCAGGTGACACCATACCTGAGGAAAGCAGGGTGATGATAGGATCATGTTTTTATACATGCTTGTTTGGCTCTGTTGTGTTTGTGCCTGTGGTGAAGCATATCATCCTGACGGAGGGAAGGGGGAGAGTACACCGAGAAGGGAAGTTGCCCTAGTGTGTGCGACAGAGAGAGAGGGAGGGGAGAGAGAGAGAGAGAGAGAAAGAAGAGAAAACAAACAGGAAAGTGCTAAATCCTAATCTGTCTTTCAAGAGAACACCCCCTCTGATGATTTATTTTCCTTTTTCCTTGCCCCACCTCTAGTGTCAAACCCTGTCATAAACTGGGGACCAATTCTCCAACACATGAGCATTTGAGGAATACTTAAGATCCGAATTATAATAATCTGTCTCTGGCCTCCAGAAAAGCTTATGTTCATTTTACAGTGCAAAATGTATTCAAGAACCCCCAAAATCTCAACAATTCATCATTGTTCAAAAGTCCATGTCTTCAGTCTCCTCTGAGACTCTAAGCAAACTCTGAAATGCAAGACCACATAAAAATCATATACTTCCCAGATACAGCTGCACAATATAAGCATTACCATTCTGAAAAAGAAGTCCAAGCAATCAAGATGGCTTTGGACTGAGCAGGACCCAAACTCAGCAAGGAAAACACTACATCCTTTAGATCAAGTCTGGCATCTGGGAGCATGGACGTAGAGTGTTGGCCCCCAAGCATCCTGTGTCTATGGCTTTGTTGGCTGCAAGCTATGCCATTACCCTTTAGAGCTTCCCCTGCTCTCTGCCTGTACATTCTCCTGGCAGGCAGTAATTTCCATGTGATCCCTAGCTACAATGTTTTGCCTTACCACACATTCAAAGTGATGTGGCCAAAAACCATACACAAAACCCGGGAACCTATAGACACCATGAATCTATTTTTAAACCTAGTTGAGTATTTTGTCCCTGATGGAAAGTTGGTTCAGACAGTGCACCCTGCAATCATCCCTATACCTCCACACAGTTACTTGCAGGAATTAGATCTCAGAGGCTAGTGAAGTTCTGAGGGAAGAGAGGGAGGGAAATGGTAGAGGACATTAGAGGGAAGAGAGAAGAGGGCACAGGAGAGAAAACAGTGCAAAGGCCAAAGAGGTGGGAGAAAGAAGAGGAAATAAGAAATACATGATGTCACATCCAAATATTGCACAACGACATCTAATACTATTGGATACTTAGTTATTGGATAATATTGAGAGGATTGAAAAAATAAATTTCCAGGTTTTTGTTTGCCTAGTTCACCTTTGCTTTTCAATTTGACTTGGTTCTTAATTTAAGGGCTGTCTATTCCTTTGTCACAAGGACTTTCACTATCACTGCAAGTTTTCTTTGAGATACAGCATTTTTGCATCTCTCTTTCTTTGGTTCCCGGAGGCCAGCTGGAATGGCCTTTCCGTTGGAGCTGTGCTGATGTCAGTGCCTATCTATTCACAGTCCATCCTTTGGCACATGTCTGGAAGGGAAAAACAATAGCCTAGGCTTGCAGATTACACCCTGGTTTCTCACTTTGCATAAGATTAATTAAGTTAATGTTCTCTGAAGGCAAATTATTTAGCAGAAAATGTCAAAAAGTATATAGGAGTCAATAAATAAATGGAGGCTATTGATTATCCCGAGAGAGGCATTGGGTTATGAAGCAGCTGGTGGGGTTATCATGTCTGGGATAAATGATAGATAGGAAAAGGAAAAGTGAAGGATTTTCTTCACAAATCTGCCTGAGGCCAATTCAAGGCATGTTGACTTAATGAAACTGACCCATGAGCAATTTTTTGGTCATTTAATTCTTCAGAGTAGATATAATCAGATATGAAAGCTTTATGCCCTACCGGAGAGATACTGACAATTTCTGTTGTGATAACTCTAATTAGGTCATTGTAAGAAATGGTAAGAAATTGCATTTTATTTTATTATGGTCTGACACAACTTTAGTTATAATAAACATTGATATCACAAAGAAAGAAATGGGTGTCTTCTTTGTCAATAAACTATTAAGAATCTTAAATTATGCAAGATTAAGCACATATGAAAATTATATGTCCAAAACAAACTTCTTAAAGTATGCAAAACAGGAAAGATTGATATTTAAGCTGTAAAGATGCATTGCAAATTTTGAAGTTATAGAATTGGTGAAACACTTTGAGAATGGAGGGGTGTACAACTGGTATTTTTGTCTATTCTGATGTGAAACATCTCATAGTAACACTGCTTGAAGCTGCTTTTCATAAACCTTGCTCACCCACTCAGTGCTCTGCCAATGGTTTTGAAGTGTTACCTTGCCTAAGAATCAGGGTGGTTAGAAGCTTACCCTATGGCCTCCCAAACCATGTGTACACAATTCAGTTCTCATTTAGTAAGCATGAAATCATTATTTTCATTAACAAAGTTTTTCATATTAATTCTGTACAATGTTGATGACTATGAATAGCCTTTAAAAATAGGTTTCTGGTTTCTCTCAATATCACATTAAAAAATTTTTCTCTTCTCATTTGTATTATCCCAAAATTTCCAGGGGAGAAGAAAAAGCATTAGATGTTAAAAGATTTACAGTTTAATCATAGTTTTATACAACCCACGTGACCTTAGAAAGGTCATTATGCTATTCTTAACTCTTGCAAGAAGGAGATTAACTGTTTTATTAGATTTTTTAAAGGAATGATATAAAGTTAGAGCAGATTTCAATCACAGGGTGACTTTGAATGTATTAAACTCGGTGTTATCTTCTCTCAAAGTTTCTTTATTGATGACAAAGAAATCTGAAATGCATGTCTTTTTTATCTTTATTATATACATTGTACGATCAAATGTTGTGAAGCTTTCCCCATTTCCCTCTTCTCTGTCCCCTACCCACTGGGGTACTTCCTCAGTGGGCATCCTGGATCTCTCCATAGATTAGGAGTGAAACTCATGTCTTGACCTCTGCCTGTAACTTCACTCTGCCAGCTGTGAAGACATTGTAACATTCCAGAAGCCTTGAGCCTCTGTTCTATGTCTTCACCTGTGTGAAAATAACCCGCACAAGAAGTAGGCTGCATTTGCTCATTCGTAGTTTAGGTAAAACTTCACCTTACATTAGATTTAGCCCTTTTCCCCCCCTTCAATTCTGGATTTCTTTCTAAAATTTCAAATTTTCATAAATGTCACCAATACAGTAAAGTTAGCTGGGAACTCAATGCATCATTGTTCCTTTAGAATCAATTTCCATTTCCTGTTTTGTAATAAACATTTTTGGTTCTCTTTTGTGTTTTTCTCCTTTCTGGTTCCTTAACACCATTGGCTCTGGCTTTTCTTATTTAGAGCCGTGACAATTACAGTAGTCTTTTGGTGCAACCAAAAAGTTAATACTTCCCAATCACAAACCTTTACTGATCCTCTAGTCCATTGCCACCAGATTCTCTTTGCTAAAAAAAAAATTCATAAAACAAGGGTCTAAGAGTGGGCATCTACACAAATACAGACTTGTCTGTGTTTGCCGGATAGCTGCACAAGGAACTTCAGATGTTTAAAACATTCTGTCACCCAACAAGAAGGAACATTTGTGGTAGGAGCACTAAAATAGCACCAGGAGTCTCTCCTTGCTATTCATTCTTTGATGTATTTCCTTCTGTTTATGGACCGGGGTTCTTAGCTGCCATCGAACAAGTAGGATGTGGCAAAAGTATAGTCATTTCAGTGATTATTTTACAAAATAAAAAAAATCCAGTGTGATGTGTTTAATCTCACTCTTCCATGCTTGATTTGAGAAAGTCCAGCTATGGCATTGTGAGCTGTCCTGTAATGGTCCAGTGTCAGAAAGTACTAAAGTCTCTGGTCAGTAGAAGATCTGATCCTGCCAATAACCATGTGAACGAGCTTGAAATCAGACCTTCTCCCAGAAGAGCCTTGGGATGGCTGCACCCTCTATTAATATGCTGATTTCAGTCTTAATATGCCATCAGATCTAGCTACAACATGCCTAGACTATTAGCTGGTAAAAAGCATTTTTAAAGCTTCTATGTTTGAGGATAATTTGCACCTACACAATTTAGTGTGTATGACTTCTAATAGGTTTATAGTCTTTTCCTCATTTCCTACAATTTGTAATTACAGCCCAAGGTGCAATAGACCATGGAATAATCTCCAACAAGACCCCGAGAAAAGACAGCTTGCTGTCTTATTGACCAATAAATGAATATAATGGGAATCAGGGACATGCTCCCACTTCAGCAAAGGGACTAGGAAGAGATGTGTGGTACGTATTGTCAGAAGCACATAAAAAGCAAGAGGTATGGGTGGGAGCTGTAACGTGCATTACAGAGGACAGGGGATATCATGGCAAGGATACAGGACACATGTGGCCACTCTAAGGTCTTTCACAGAGAGTTGGAGAGAATACATTACAGGCTGAAAGAAAATCAGAATTACCCATGATATACACTGGAGTCATCTTAAGCAATATAAGGAGAGCTGGTACCAAAGAATATTTGCTTCATTTTAATTATTTGGGGCCCCATTAACTTCCATAGAGTTGAAACATTGCAAATATAGGTCTTACCTACATCTATCATGTACCTCATTATTCTTGGTGCCTATATGAAAGCAACCAACATTTGGCTTTGATGTCTGTTCCCATTATAGTCAAATGGGTCTGTTCATTCTCAGAATTGACTGTAAATTACTGACTATAACTTTCCTCCTTATTAACTCGTACCTATTAATTTTCAGGTTGTAAGGAGAATCTTGCTTCCCAGAGGACATGCCAAACTATTTCAATGGTTTGTGTCTTAGTTTCCACTATGAAAATATGGATGGAAATCCCACCAATTGACTCAGAGCATACAAAGTGTTGATTAGATATTCTCAGAGAAATATATCATACATTGTCATCACCCTTACTGACTAAACGTTATGATAAAGTCAAAATTTTCTCTTCTGAAACAATCAGGGAACATAGGTATTATAAGCATATCATTGCTCCTTCTAGAACAAGTCAAGATTCTAGGTAAAAATCCTTACTTCTAGAAGGAAAGAGCGTCAGGAAGGATTAAAGTGTTTTTACTGTTTCAAAATAAGTTTCTGTTTCCACCTTCATCTTGACATTCATTGTAAATGATAATGTTCAGGCTGTGGTGATGGCAAACACAGTTGACTGGAAGACAGTCTCTACTGGAAGCTGATTAATACATGTTCTTGGCGCCCACGAGCCATCTGGACAGAAGAGAAGGAAGTAGGGGAAAGAAAGGAATTATGAAAAAGTGAACACTCATCCCCCCACATGATGGGCTAATCTGATGGGTACTCTGTAAGAGTCAACTTTTCAGAAAAGTCCTTTTAATTAGAGTAATTAAGGCTCTCACTCCCATGGCCCATACCCTCAGTCTTCACTCTCTCTCCTCATTGTGGAAGGAGGCCTTCAGGGAAAGTTAAGTTCTGGTAACAGCAGAAGTCTGTTTCTTCCCACATAAATCATAATGAGTATAACTCACCCTGAATTTTGTTTCTTTCATTTCACATATTTGGAAGAAAATTAGTAATATGTAGAGTCCTAAGTTTTATCATTTGTTTCTAAAACACACCACTGATATAAAGACCCACTATTAGTGTACATAGAGTTTAAAATTTTTGGCTGAGTAAAATGTGTGGCAACAATTTGTTAGTGTAAAAGAAATGGAAGCCCTGGTGAGGGTTGCCCATTCACTGATTACATTTATCCCAATCTATATCAAATCTAAATTAACCATACTTTAGCATACTTCATCTGGGAAGAAGTTAAGTTACTTAATACTGTCAGATATTATTTTAAGATAAGCAAGATGAAGACTGTACTTTGAAAAATCTTTATTGTCCAAAATTAGAACAAAATTGATTGAGGAAATATTGTGCTGATATTCCCATTTCCCTCTTCCCTGTCCCCAAACCACTGGGTATCCTCCTTGGTGGGCACACTGGATCAATCCATGTGGCAAGGGGTTATGGATAGCACAGTAGGTATCAAGGTGCCCACCCTTTATGTATTGTAGCTGAGGGGGTAATGTCTCTGGGTAATCTCTCCCACCATGGCTCTTACAATCTTTCCTCCCCCTCTTCCACTCAGTTCCCTGAGTCATGGAGGGTGAGTTTTAAGTCTGTTTTATTGTTATTTTTGTGAACTTAAAAGTCCCTGTGCTTCTACTTTAAGTTGTGTTGGAAGTCATTGGTGTCTGTCACACTGACTGAACCTGGGATGACTGATTGGCTGTGGTTATAGAAGACTATACTTTTATTTAAAGGGGTTTGGCTTGGTCATTTTTTAAGTCAAAGAGGTTAGCAAACCACCAACTGAGCGGTAGTTTATAAGTGATTGTTTCTTGCCAAGTGCCAACTGTTTATCATCTATACCATAGGACTTGCTTAGTAGAAAACTGATAGGAACTCATGACGTTTAAAGGTGGGCCATTCCTTCCTTGTAAGCCACTGAAACTATATTTTAGGGGAATGAAAATGAGTGCTCAGAAAATGGCTAGGTACAGTCCTTTTCTATTTGGCCAGTGTGTGTGATATCTTTTAAAAAAATCTTAGGTTGGAATGAATTTCCTTAAACCTCTCCATAAATATTACCCCATTTTGAAATTATTTTGCTTTATAAAAATATTGAGAAAAATACAAAGTATTCTATTTTATAAGTTTGGGGGATATAAAACAGAGTTTATTTGCTTTCTTTGTGCATTCAAATCCACCCCCAGTGCTGGCTTGGAGCCTGGTCTCCTTAGTTTCTATGTCTTTGAGTGGAAGCCAGTCTTTACCCTCTACTGTGCAAAAAGCTCAATAAGATCTCACAATTTGAATTGTCACTACTATACCCACTTCTCCCAAACAAACACATTCTCAGGCACTGCTGGAAGCCTTCTCCCTAGATCACGCTGTGGGTAAACGGGCTGGCTGATAGAAAGTGACCCTCCTTGGTTTTTCAAGTTTCATTCCAAATCTAGATCAGTATTTTAAGCTATATATGAATATTTAATCCCTATAAAGCAGAACACTTCAGATGAGTCTCCAAAACATGTCCTGTGGTGCTCTCCAAACCCATTAACATATTGCCTCTGGTCTCAGACAATCAGACTCCCCATGACTATAGATGAAGGAAGATTATAACATCCTTTAAGAGTAACTCAGTAAGTAGCAGCTATGACAATTATCTGCCCAGCTAGGAGACATAAATGCTATAGACACACTTAAGTATGACCTCACTGGAGCCAAAAAGAAAAGTCACTTATACCTGGAGACATTGTGATTTTGTATGACAGAAATATCAATTGACACTTTCCCACAACTTATGAAGATTTCAATTTCTCTAGTTACATTTACATGATAGAAATCAAGCTTCTTAGCACTATTGGCAAAAAAAATTGCAATCCTCTTGTTTCATATAACTATCATTATAATTCTCAGTTGTACTGATTATTCTGAAGGGGATATCAAAAAACTCATGAAAAGGGAATGAGAAAACAAAGCCACAGGAACAGCAAATCTCCTAAATGAACTGTGCTATAAAAACTGAAATGCTAGCAGAGAACTGTCTGATACCTCCCAACCCTACAGGCACAGGCAAAGTGGGGAGATAACTGAGTTTCAAGTACATGAGCTCCCAGCATATGGATATTGGCAATTAGGTCACAAAACCTCAGAAGGCACTCTTATATTGAGTGTTTATGATCACTATGTTGTGTCTTGGTAACCTTGGGCACATTGAAGGTTTTCCCATTAGTTCTGTAAACACCACTGATCAAGCTTACTAGTCCTTCTCTATGTGCCTGCAATAAAGAACTAGAAATGATCTCTTTACTAGATCATTCTGCTAAGAAGCTTGGGTCCCTTTGAGATGGCAATATTGATGCCAACATTCTGTGCTCACATGTGGCACTTGGGGAGTAGCCATTCTTTTGTTCGCCTCTGCGCTTTGGCTAGTCCTTCCATATTTGTAACTTAAGTGAAACAGGACACAGATGTTTCTAACTTCGTTTGCACTTAAATATTAATACTATTCAGCAACCATTTGCCGATGACCGAAGCAGTTTTCATATTAATATAGAACCAGTAATCGATGAGACTTGATTTGGGGCCATATTAAATTATTTTGAGCAGTCTCACCCCTGCCTCCACCTTCTCCCAGCAATGTGCGAGCTCAAATCACTTTGTTCAGACTAAAACCATTTTCATTTGAATTTATTTATTTACTTATTTATTTATGAGCTAAAGTCTTCCCTAGGCTGACATCTCACTCATGATCTGCTTGTCTCAGCCTTCTGTGTGTTGAGATTAAAGATATGTATCACTACCATGCCTACCTTGATTTTACTTTGTTTTAATCACATTAGTCTGCATCCAATACTTTGTTAAATTTAACAATTGTGTAATTTCTCAGTCTTTTAATCCTTTGGTGCAGAATTTTGGTGTTCAGGAGGCACTTCCCAAACTTATGAACCTCAATTTTTGGGTCTGCTGATCTGAGAAACAGACATGGGTATTCAGACCAAGTCACAGGGCAAAAAGGAAAAGAGAGCTGGGCCAGGTGAATAATGTCACATGTAAACATGGTGGGCCTTGTCATCAGGCTTAGCTGTGTAACCAGAGACCTGATTGGTTCTTGGACTCAAGGGGCTAAGCCAGAGAGGCAGCACTGTAGAAGAAGCAGGAAGTTCCTGCTTGGCTTAACAATGACAGCCACTTTGGAGAGACAGGATCAGACCCAAGTTTCCGTTTTGCCAAGATGGACAGAGTGGCATCTCCTTGTTCCTTTGTTGGGCTTCTGTCCCTAATTAACTGCCTGTTTAAAAAACAAACACTACAACAACATGAAAAAAAAAAGTCTTTTCTGATTTCAAGTTTTGGGTTGACATGTAAGCTTTTTTTTGTTGTTGTTAAAGAGCCAATATATTTCATACCTACAGTCTTTGGTTCTGATTCTTAAGCAGGGTTATAATGTAAGCCAGAAGTTACCTGTTGTGATTGCCATATTATTGAAAGCTACATTTCATGTAGTCACAGAAATAACTAGATGATTTGACATTCATTTCTTTAGAAGACTTCCTTCTACTTAAAACTATGCTAAGTTTTTAGCTACAAGATTTCCTAGCTATTTTAGTTCACTTAGGGTTCACAGAAAATCCTGTTGGGAGGTTTCATTATATCAGTCATGACAGTCTTCATTGTTTAGCACATGTCTTTATGACCTGACAGTTCCATTCTTATAGATACACTGATGGAGTTTCATAATCTTATGTAGAGATTCAAATGGTCAAATGTCAAATTACACAAAGTTTTTATTCTTAAATAGCTATGCTTAATATCATGACATCTCTAACCATAAGAACGTGGTTATAGAGCTGGAGAGATGGCTCAGAAGTTAAGACACATACCTGCTAAGCAGAAGGATCTGAGTTTGATTGTATCTCCCACGTAAAGCCAGATGCACAAGGTGGCAACATGCCTCTGGAGTTTGTCTCCAGTGGCTGGAGGCCCTGGTGTGCCCATTCCCTATCTATCTATCTATCTATCTATCTATCTATCTATCTATCTATCTATCTATCTATCTATCATCTATCTATCTATCTATCTACTTCTTTTACTCTTAAATAAATAAAATGGGCTAAGAAAGTGGTTATGCCATTTATAATTTTCATGCTAGCCCCACACAAGCTCTCAACAGGGAAAACAAACATAGAAAAATGAAATTTAGACGATCAAATGAAAACATTTTCACCAGACATTATGCAGAAGGAAACTAGGTACTTTTCCAGCAGTGGTTGCCAATTGGCATTTTGTATTAAAATGCTCAATTCCCCAAACTACCATTTCTGGGATAATTAAATCAGATTCTCTGTGTCCCCAGCAGTGATAATTTTCAAAGCCTTGCAGATGATTCCTTTGTGAAGGCAGATTTGAAAACCACTGACTTACAAGAATAAAAATTAGAAACAAAATTCAAGTTTCCAGCATATAGGCTAGCTCAGGGCTCTGCTGCAGGCCCAGGCATCTGGTGGGAACCATGTCAAAATACCTACAACACTAAATTCCAAGCCTTTTCTATGAAGCAAATAAATTGAATAATAGTCTCCCTATTGTTTTATTGGGCTCAACTCTATCTTACTTTTGACAAAGACACCACTTATTTTATAAGCATTTACTGTGTTCTGGGAGGTTGGCTGGGCACGAAATGACCTAGAGTAGGGAATGCCCATCCAGGGACCCACAAATTATTTGCACTTCTTGGAACACACTGACAATAATAATCACATGGATTTTTTTCCCCTTGATAATTAGACATCACAGTGGTAACCTGGCTACCAATCACCATGTCTAGAGTGCCAATTTCTGTGATATACACAGGATCATCCCTTGGTAGTTCCATAGAATTGATTGTGAGAAACTGGATGCATATTCAAATCTGCAAATGCTCAAGTGTTATATTGTAAAATTGTATAGTATTTACATATATTCTATACCTGTTTTCCCAAATATCACCTCTGCAAATGAACAGGATACTGTTTACAAATGTACTATGTACATTCTATCTTCTTTAAATTACTTATAACTGCTAATATAAATAAATGTAATATTACTTAAAGACTAGCAACAAAAACTTCTGTATGTATTCAGTGTACACTGATGTGCCTGAAAAAATTTAAATATCTTTATTATGAATTAGTATATACATTGTATGATCAGATCTTGTGAATGGATCCCCGTTTTCCTCCTGTCTGTCTCCTACCCACTGGGGTACTTCCTCTGTGCACATACTGGATCTATCCATAGGTTAGGTGGTTATGAACTATACCAGAGGTAGACAGTTTTCTTTTTTTCTTCCCCCATTGTGTATTGTTGCTGAGGGGGACGATGTCTATGGATATTCTCCCCCACCATAGCTCTTACATTCTTTCTGCCCCCTCTTCAGCTCAGTTCCCTGAGTCATGGTGGGTGAGTTTTGAGTCTGCTTTATTATTGAGATCTTAAATATCTCTGGATCTTTGTCCTGGGTTGTGTTGCATATCATTGGTGTCTGTCTCTATTGACCTTTCATGGGTTATCAGACTTGCTGTGGTGATTGGTCTCCTGTTTGTTTTGTCACTTTCTCGTAGGTTTCATATGGGCCCTGTGTGAAGGCCAGGTGTGGTTTGTCTCCTGCCAGGATATCAGCCATCATCCAATGACTTGTTGGTGAAATTGGGTTGTTCCTGGCTCTCTCACTGTCTTCTGAAAAATAAAAACAGGATACACATCAGAGAATGAGATCAATATAGGTTAAATGAGACAACACTGCTTTTTTGTCTAGCTCCTAATGGGTGTAGCCTCTCTGTAGCTCTCTGGTAGTGGGAATTTCCACTAGGAGCCAGAGTTTTTGGACCCCCAAAGTATTATGCCATGGATCCAAGTTCCAGTTAAGGGTTCCTTGTCATTAAGCCGATTTCTTAGCCATTCATTAAGTTGTTGATTACCCTCCTCGGTTTAGTGCCACTATTGCACAGAAAAGTATTTCTTAATTGCTGCTTCCATACAGCAGTGTGTTCCGAATTCTTGTGACAACTATCTATATTGTGTATCAGTGGTCTTTGTTTTCTCCAAATATCTTTGACCAATTTCCCCTGGAAGCTCATGATGTGCCTGAAATTGTTAAACCCACAGAGGCTGATTGTGAAAGTGAAATTAAAACAAAAAAGGCAGGAGTCTGCTTCCCCAGAGAAGGTTTTTTTTGCTCCAAAAGCTTTTGAGAGCTTTAAGAGTAGTAATAAAATCATAAGAAATGTTACATGACCAGTCACACAGGAAAATATCATAGAACAGTCATAAAAGAAGCCAATTTTCGCAGACTGAACTGAGAATTTCCAAGTAGTTTTGCATGGCTGGAGCATGGGAGATAAAGGAAGGACCCACATTTCAGCCAGCAAGGCAGGTTCAAATGCACTGAAAAGATATTTGTAATCTATTATGTACCATGACAAAAGAAAATCTTTGGAGTATTTTAAATAGCAGGGAAACACACAAAATCTATTTAAAAAGTTACTGTAGGAATTGTAGGGGCAAAGGACTAAACGGGGAACTGGAGGAAGGGATATAGGCTAAAAGCCAGTTGTAGCCTATTGGTAATGAGAATAAAAGAGGATTTGAATACAGACTGAGATAGAGAATAAGGAGAACTACAAAAAAAAATGTGTTAATCTTTGTTTCTTTGTGTGTCCCCCACCATGGCTCTTACAGTCTTTCCGCCCCCTCTTCCACTCAGTTCCCTGAGTCATGGTAGGTGAGCTAACTCTCGTACATGCTATAAGCCCCTTTCCCATGGACTGGCCCAGCAAGCCCACTGAGGAGGTCCCTCAGTGGGTTGGGGACAGGGAGGAGGGAAATGGGGTACCGTCATAAGACTTGCTCATGCAATTTATCTAATTATTGGCAATAAATATGGAAAATGTGTTGATATCACAGTCATAGAAACTGATTAAGAGGAGAAAGGTCATTCCTAGGTTTCTCCATTAAAACCGTGGTTAAAAACTTTTTTGGAAATAGTATACAGAAGGATCTTGTGAATGGGGAATGGTGGGTACTTTTAGATACAATTTTCAAATACCTTGAGATTAAAAATTGTCTTTAAAATCTTATGACAGTTTTGGGAAACCTATGTTTAAGAACATTCTACAAAAATAGTCTAATCTCATCCAAATGCTAGGATTATAACAGACAAAAGAAGAATAAAAAAATCTTCCAGATTAAAGATATTGAAGAGACCTGACAGACACACTCAGGACCAGAATGTTCTGTCACAAAACGGACACTATTGGGACTGTGAGAAAGATTTGAGTTTGGTCTGCAGATTAGCCACTAGCATTTTATCAATATAGTATTAATGATATGTTAATTTTCTGATTTTGTTAATTGTGTAAGAAAATGTCCTTGATAAATAAGATATATATGTCTTGAAGTCATTTTGGATAAAAGAATATCTAATAGTTCAGGACAAACATGCTTATGTAGAAAGACTCTATGCTAAATTAATATACTAAAAGCTGGTTTGAAAATATGAGCAAAGGGTATAGAGAATTTTTTGTTCTATTTTTGCAGTTTTTCTGTAAGTCTGATGTAAAAAGTAAACTAGTGAATCAAATGTTATTTAAATCCCATAGAGAAGTATGAAGAATAGCATAGTACCTTGACTCCCTCCAGTTAGAATTAACAACAGGGAACATTGTCTTACTTATTTTCATTTTTTGAAACAAAAATTTTCCTCACCCCATAAGTTGAGAAAAATTGTATCTCTGTGTACCTGCATGAAGGAGAACAGCAGAGGATGTAGACTAAAGTAGGCTTAATCATCCCTTAAATTAAGAAATAATGAAGCCCAGAGTGTGCAATTACTTCACGGACAGGGTGATCCCTCCCAGAACTTTTGCTTTTCTGCAGTTACTGCAATTCAGCGAGAGCCATAAAGCTAGAGTGTATTGTATGATTTAGTAACCCATGAAAGGTCCAGGAGGCTAAGCTGTTACTTTAGCTTCCATAGAAAAGCAAAGAACACCAGTTCTTGCCATACATTATCTGGCCCTAAGAAAACACTTTATTTTGTTGTGTAGACTGGACTAAAATCCACATAGACAGCCACTTTAAGGAAGCCATTCAACTGGATCTGTAATAGGCTATTCAAAAACCTTTCAAGAGAGTTATTTCAAAAGCACTAAATAGTACACATGGGCAAATGTTGCCGGCAAGTATGATTGCAAATGCTAAAAACTGGAGGAATTATAATTTAAATTTACCATCAAGATTCAGCATTTGCAATTATTTTCTCTTTACTCCTATCAGCTGCCCTTTGTCAGAGGGTCAAGTACTGTGTAGTGTCTTTGGCCTCAACCTGAATAAGAATTTAAGATGGACAGGAGGAATGTGGGATATTATCTTCCCTTTCAGCATAGAGGTATCTTTCCTCTGAAATTCATGTTTAATGCTATTAACCTTATCTTCCTTGGTAAACAGAAGAAAGGATGTTAGGGGGTCGAGGATCCCTGGTCCCCTGCGGGTAGCCCAAGTCTCACTGGCCAGCAGGAGGAAGGGCTCCATCCGGACAGACACACGGATGGGGAGAAATGTTGGGCAAATCTCACTTTACTTGAGCACCCAAAGCCCTTTTATATCCCAAGGCTGCATTGTCTCGCCTATTCCTCATAAGCAATAGGATTTAAACTTTTTGGCGGGAGCCAATCAGCAAAGTACAGCAGAGCAAATTATGCCTCCCTAGAGTGCATGGTTTTACAGCCAATCAGCAGGATAGCTGGTTACATCACCAGTAAAGTGAAACCTAACAAGCAGGAACAAAGCTTTTACAGGGAACTCAGAAAGCTTATTCTAAAATTTAGCTTAAGGTTGCTCAGTCAGGCTGGGGCCCAACAAAAGGAGAAGGGCAGGATGGGAATCCGAGTCTAGGCATCAATTTAAACTCTGTAAATGCAATAGAAACTGTTGCAATATGAGAAGGGCTTTTGGCCCAAAGCAGACAAGGATGGAGAGGGACCCTGGGTGCTGGTGGAGGAGACCCTGCTTTTCTTTTCTCTCTATTCTCTCTCTCTTGCTTTTCTCTCTGTTCTCTCTCTCGCTTTTCTCTCTGTTCTCTCTCTCTCGCTTTTCTCTCTGTTCTCTCTCTCTCTCTCTCTCTCTCTCTCTCTCTCTCTCTCTCTCTCTTCTTGATTATGTCAAGGCATTCCACAAAAGCAGATTAGTTCTCCTTGAAGCATTACACTGAAGAAGCTGCTATCATTTATGCCGTGATACTGTTGTTAAAACTTCACACCTTTAGCAAAAATAAAATCTTCTTAAAATTCTGTATATCCCTATATAGAAAAAAACCACACAAAACTATCAACTATCATTTTTTTCATTACAGTGTCTTTCCCTCCTTTGAAGAGAAACCAAGCTAATTGGAAAAGGATGGTATGATAAAGATTTCCATGAAAATAGCAGGGGGCTATTTACTTAGAAAAAAAGGAATTGCTGTATGGGACTATTTCTGATGATAAGCAAATGGCTACTAATATGATCAACTAAAATATCCTAAAACAACAATTGTATCTGTATAGCTCTATTGTAATACAGACTGTAACTCAAAGACTTTTAGAACCCATATCATCTCACGCCTCCAGGAATTTATATTCTCAGGTATGTTGTGATTTTTTTTTGAAAGGATCAGAGAGAAAAATCAGTGGTAGCGTCAAATATTTCAAACTGTTTAAATGCATATGCAATTCAGATCCTTTGGGGCCTAATTGGTATAATTACCTGCCTCTCTCCTATCCATTACTTACTGGATCACTGCTCACTCATCACTAGAAAGCAGGCAAAATGGTCCTGCTCCATGGAGAATAAGGGTGAAACAATTTTACCCATTAGCTATCTATCTCTGTTGAAAATAGTATATGTATCTAATCTGTGCATGACATAAAATACCCAGCATCCATCTTCCCTCTTGTATATTTTTTACACCATTAATATGGGGCAAATAGGAAGACTATTGCATATGTATAGTAGATGGTAATTCAGAATATTTCTTCTAAGTACATTATTTTTCTTTCAAATGTCAACTGCTATAAATCAGGGATGACTACTATGAGCTAGCTTTTATTATTCTTACTGAAAAAATCTGGAGAAATAAATAATTCACATAGTTGAATTTATAGGGGCAACTTGGTTACTGTTGCTTTGGAAACTAGTTTGGTCATATTGAATTATCACCTTTTCAAAATCAAAAAATAATTCTGATCCCTAGGAGCTTTTTCTTTTTCTCTATTTAATGAATGAAGTTGTTCAAATTGTACAGAGAAGAACCTGGTGTAACATGTATACATGTGTGTGTACATATGTATATGTATGTTCACATGTGAGTAAATTCAGGAGCAGTTGCATGAGTATGATAAACAGGAAATAGATTGATTGGTACTGGACTAAAAGATCACAGGGCCCACCCCTACTGACACACCTCTTTCAATAAGGTTCCATCTCCCAAAGTCTCCACCAGCTGAGGATTAAATGTGAGGCTTAATCACAAACACATGCAGCTATAGAGGACATTTTTTACTGAAACCACCACAGTGATTACAAAACTCATTTGGGGAAACTTATCTAAATATCTTCATGTGCAAATACACATTCTGTTCTGTTTACAACATTCAAGGAAATAAGGTCCAGGCACCACTTCTGCCTTACCTTAAGTATAGAACTTAAAGTGACGAATGTGATTTAAGAAATCACAAGTAAATAAATACATATCAGTTAGCCATTCATACATTTCCTCTTAGCTATTAACTACAGAGACAGATTGAGTGTGCCAGGGCCTCAAACCATTGCAACCAAATGTGTATCTGGCTTTACATGGGTACTAGGGAATCAAACCCAGGCCAGCAGGCTTTGCAGGCAAGCTCCTTTAACCAATGAGCCAACTTCCCATCCCAGATAAGAAACAACAACAACAAAAATGGCAAAAGAGCAAGATGGAATTTAATGATCAGATTAGACAAAGAACCCTAGTTTTGCTAATCTCTAGCTAGGGATTTTATAATGTAGGCAATCCCAACCTTAGTTTCCTCATCTATAGACTAGTTACTTCACTCTAGTATTTCTATTGAAGATTATAAAATTGTCAAAATTTAAAACACAATGCCTGGTACATTATCAGTAAGCTTTAGAGGCATCATGTACCATCAGCATTATTATAGAAAAACAAACAAACAAATATAAGGCTTAGGGCACAATGATGGGAGTAAGCTGAATTCTAGTTTTTATCATCTATAATGTTATCCAGCACTTGAAATGTGTCATTTTCATATCTGCATACATGATGAGAATTACTTCTTTCAAAATTCAAGTCTGTGATGAACATATTAACTAGAATTAGCCAGAAAAAAATATTTCCTTTTAAACTGATATAAAATCAATTATCTGCACACTCTGAGTGTAATTTAATGAACTTGTCATTAATGTGGTCCACTAATATTGAATTCACACTAGGCCATCTTATCCATATGGATACCTGGAGAATCAAGTTCCGGGTTAAAATTCTAAAATTAGATTTGTCACATAGATGAGATATTCAGCAAAGCATTGGTGAATGAATAAATCAATGAGTAAAGTACTGAGAAAATTTGAAAAAAAATAGAGAAATTATTATTATGAGGTGATATGAAGAGTAATATTTTGTTCTGTATTGTTCTTAGTATTCCAGATGGTTTCTCAGCTGAATTCTACCAAGCCTTCATCATAGAGCTGAAACCACTCTTTCTGAAGCTTGTTAGAAGCATAGAAAAAGAGGGAAGGCTTCCAACACCTTCTATGAAGCTACCATTGCCCTAATCCCCAAACCAGGAAAGGATGCAACAAAAAAAGAGAACTACAGAACCATATCTCTGATGAACTTAGACGCAAAAATCTTGAACAAAGTCATAGCAAACCGGATACAATGCTACATCAAAAATATTATCCACCCTGACCAAGTTGGCTTCATCCCAGAGAAGAAGGAATGGTTCAACATATGCAAGTTGATTGTCGTAGTCAGCCACACATCGCTGGGATGAATTTCCAACCACGCACGATTATGGGGAGGAAAATATTTATTGAACAGATCCAGGGGAAGAAGTTAAGGAAAGGCTGGCCCCCTTTCACAGAAGCAAGCAGAGATAGAGACAGAAGCCCACCACCAGCACCACAAGCAAGCACACTCCAAACTAACAAAAGGAACTCCAGGCTTGAGCTCAGACTGCTTTTTGCATATGTATAGCTAAAATTCCAGACCCACCCAAGAATACCTTAGGGCTGAACCCTAGGATCTTGCCAAGATGACACACTTCCTCTAGCCAGAACTGGCTGGAGACAATTTACAATTTTAATAAACCCTTAATTTTTGGGGGGGACATTTATTCAAAACTACCACATTGAAAAATGTCATCCACCACATTAATTGGCTCAAACACAAAAACCACATGGTTATCTCAATAGATGTGGAGAAGGCCTTTGACAAAATTCAACACCACTTCATGTTCAAAGCTCTGGAAAGAATAGGCATAGATGGCCTATACCTCAATTCAATAAAGACAATTGTCAAAACTTCTAAAGCACAAATCATTCTCAATGGGGAATGACTCAAGGAGTTCCCATTCAATTCAGGAACAAGACAGGGATGTCGACTCTCACCACGTGGCTCTTTAACATAGTGCTTGAAGTTCTAGCCCAAGCAATAAGCAGGAGAAGGGCATAAAAGGGATACAAATCAGGAAGGAAAAAATTAAACTATCCCTCTTTGCAGATGACATGATCCTTTATATATCAGACCCAAAGAATAGTATCAGTAACCTCTTGAAGGTGATTAATGCCTTCAGTAATGTGGCAGGATACAAAATTAAAACACAAAAATCAGTAGCTTTTCTATATGCAGAAGACAAGCAGACAGAAAAAGACATCGGAGAGACTGTTCCATTTTCTATAGCCTCAAAAGAAATCAATTACCTTGAAAAATCACTAACCAAGGTTGTGAAGGACTTATATAAGGAAAATATTGAAACACTCAAGAAGGAAATAGAGGAGGACATGAGAAGATGGAAAGATATTACATGCTCATGGTTAGGGAGAATCAATATAGTAAAAATGGCAATCCTGCCAAAAGCGATTTACAGATTCAATACCGTGTTGATAAAAATCCCAACTTCTTTCTTCACAGACATAGAAAGAATAATCCCTAAATTTATTTGGAAGGTCAAAAGACCTCGTATAGCCAAAACTATTCTAAGTAAAAAAAACCTACTCAGGAGGTATCACCATGCCTGACTTCAAAACATTCTACAAAGCCATAGTAACTAAAACAGTATGATACTGGCATAAAAACAGACAGCCATCAATGGAACAGAACTGAAGACCAAGCTTTAAATGGAAGTAACTTCAGTTATTTTTGACAAGGGGGCCAACAATGTACGCTGGGCCAAAGATAGCATCTTCAACAAATAGTGCTGGACGAATTGTATAAACACATGTAAAAAAATGAAAATAGACCCACTCCTTTCACCATGCACAAAAATCAACTCCAAATGGATCAAAGACCTCAATATAAATCCTGTAACCCTGAACACCCTGGAAGAAAAAATAGCAGGAACTCTACATGAAATAGGAGTAGGGAAAAATTTCCTGAGCAAAACTCCAGCAGCCCAGGAAATGCAACAATCACTTAACCAATGGGACCTGATCAGGCTCAAAAGCTTCTGTACAGACAAACAAACCATACTCAGAGCCTATAGACCCCAATCAAACTGGAAGGCAATTTTTACCACCTATAACTCAGACAAAGGCCTAATCTCCAGATCTTACAGAGAACTCAAAAAAATACATAATAAAATCTCAAACAGCCCCCTCACAAAATGGGGCTCTGATCTCAACAGAGAATTCACAGAGGAGGGAACACAAATGGCCTTGCCCCATCTAAGAAGGTGCTCAGCATCCTTAAGCATCAGGGAAATGCAAATCAAAACCACAATGAGATACCACCTTACCCAGTCAGAATGGCAATCATAAAGAAAACCAACCACAATCGTTGCTAGTGAGGATGTGGGAAAAAGGAACCCTCATTCACTGCGGGTGGTATTGCAAACTCATTCAACCGCAATGGAAAGCAGTGTGAAGACTCCTAGACAGAATGGACATAGAACTACCAATGGACCCAGCTATCCCTCTACTAGGCATCTACCCGCAAGATGTCACATCTCGATGCAGAAACTTTTGTACAACTATATTTATAGCAGCTCAATTCATAATAGCCAAGAATTGGAATCAACCCAACTGCCCATCCATGGAGGAATGGACAGCGAAACTGTGGTATATTTACACGATGGAATTATACTCAGCTGAAAGGAAAAATGACATATCAAAATTTAAGAAAAAATGGTCTGACTTTGAGCAGATCTTACTAAGTGAACACTCAAAAGATCAGAGAATCGAATGCCACATATTCTCCCTCATATGCTTTCCTTAACCAGGCTCTACGCAGACTAGTAAAAAGAAGTGAGAGGTTATGAATGAGGGGTAAGGAATGGGGGGAGGGGAATGGCTCAAGCATGAGGCTAAACCAAATTAGGTTCAAAAACTTAAAATCCTCACGAGCATACTGAAACCTATTGAGCAAGTAGTGGGCGTCCACTGGCAAGAGGGGCCATGAGTAGTAGGGGAGATAGTTTAAGCCTGTGAATAATTGATCAGTCTGACAACCCCTGGTCCCAGCCACCGGTTCCTTCCCTCACTGAGCTGTTGACCAAAGTGACCCATGAGGTTCCAAAAACAAGACAGAATTCTGTCAAAGCCCTTGAATGCCCTCCCCAGGCCTGAGGCAAGACCCCAGAATGCCATCAATCAGCATCTAGAGACCCTTCAGGTCTGGAATGGTAACCAGCCCCCAGATGCCAGGTAGTACAGTGCTGGAAGGCACTGCACAAGCTACCAGGGGAAGCTGATCAACGACAGCTGGAGTAAACAGAGACCACTGGCATGAAACACAGTCTGTGTCTGTGGCCGTGAATAGGCTGACCATACCTCCTACTGGGAAAGAGCAGCAAACTAAGAAAGGAGCACTCGTGCAATGGAGAAACCTGAGCCTGGGGGAGACAATCAACAGCTTTTAAATTCGGCCAAATATTCCACTTAGGGAGGGGAAACCCTTGACTGGAACTGGGGATTCAGGGCAATAGGCACTGGATCCCATACTGTTGGGCTCACAAGAAAACAGGCACTACGGGAGTGATTGACAGGGAGGCTACTAAAAATAGGACCTTGCCAATCCAGAATTGTGTATATTTGTTAACGTAGACTGATCTCACTCTCCGATGGAGATTGTGTTTGTATTTTTCAGGATGCAACAAGAGAGCTGTGGCCCATTTAATCCTACAATCTGACCGTAGGCAGATAGCTGGAATCCTGGCAAGAGATGAGCCACCACAGTCATATTGTGGAGGATCCATATGGAACCCCACAGAGAATGAAGGGATGAACAAGGGACCCACAGCCCCAGCCATTCAATCAACACAGTATAAGCCAGGGTGACAGAAACCAACGATTTTTGACACAAAGACCCCTAAGCTCACAACATTAAAGCAGCCTTAATACTCACCCCTCACGACTCAGGGAATTGAACGGAAGAGGGGGCGGAAAGATTGTGAGAGCCGTGGTGGGGGAGACTATCCAGAGGCATGGCACCCCTCAGTAACAACACACTTGGGCCAGGAGAACCAGGCTGAGTACTAGTCTATCCATGGTCCCCTGCCACAAGGACTGATCCAGACGACCCAGGGAGGAGGAGGATATCCAGCTGATTGGGGATGGGGAGGGGAGCATTGGGTAATTGGGGATAACAACTCATTGTTTGCCCACTAAATAATGTAACTCATTATGGACAATAAATATATATTTTAAAAAAGAAGGATGCATTAGTTGCTTTCTCATTCCTGTGAACAAATGCCTGACCAAAAGCAACTTAAGAAAGGAAAGAGTTTCCATCACCTTAGAACCCCAGGGCATACATTTCCAGCATGATGGGATGGTGTGGTGGCAGGAGCTTGAAGCTGTGCTGGTAGAAATAGGAAGCCGGGCTTGGCTATAAAGTCTCAAGGTGTGACCCACTTCTTTCAGAAAGGCTACAACTCCTACAAGTTCTATCACCTTCTAAAACAGCTTCATCATCTGGGAACAAGTGTAAAAAACCCATGAGCCTTATATTTCTGTCTCTCTTCCCCCAGTTTAGGAGCCCATGTTGATCCCTCAAGATGGAGATGGTGAGACTGGGGGACAATAGTAGTGGAGTGGGCAGGGAAAGGTTTACTTGGGCCTGATGATTTCTAGACTTGGAAACTGTTTAAAGTTGTATCTCTTTTGGGACACTTTTCAAGGTTCTTGGAGATGAATCCCCTGATGGAGATCACTAATCAAAAGTCCTTGTGGAGCAGGGCAGTGCATAGCAGCTCCTGGGGAGCCAGGTATACTTGCAGCTTCTCTCTTCTACTGCTAAGCCATGACTTTAGGCAGTCTTCTTGGAGAGGACTGAATCTACTTTGTTGATGATTGTCATGGTTTGATCCAGGTGTCCCCCACAAACAAATGAATGTGTTCTGATTGATCAATCCTCAGCTGATGGCAGTTTGGGTTTTGCAACCTCAATGGAGCTGTGTTGTTGGGGGTGGGCTTATGGGTGTTATAAACCAGCTTCCCCTTGCAAGTGTTTGGCACACCTTCCTGCTGCTGTTTGCCGTGCTGAGGCTGAGGTGATGTCCAGCCCTCTGCTCATGCCATCGTTTTCCCTACCAGGATGGAGTCTCCCCTCGAGTCCTTAAGCCAAATAAACCCATTCCTCCAGAAGCCGCTTTGTTTGGGTTCTTTCTGTGCAGCAACTAGAAAGCTGACTGCAACAATGATGTTAACAATTAAATGTTTCTTCATTCAGAGAATAAAATAATGAAAGACTGTCTTAGTCAATAATTCAGATAACTTTTGTGTGGTGGGAGGAGAATAAAAAAGGGGGAGAATGCTAAACTGAAAGCCTCATGTCCAAGTTATTCATATGAGAAAGTAGAATTCTAGAAATGCAAGAGAATCTAAAGAAACTGTGTCAATTGTCACACACGAAAATAGGAGAACAATTAAAAATGAAGAAATCAAGGCTGATTTAGTGAGGAAAGAAGGAAGGAACTAGGTGTATTAGTTTGCAAAGACAATCTCCAGAGAAATATGATAGCTGTTTGAGGAGTTGGCAGGACTGTCACTCGGAGACAGTGCAGACTGTGACAGCTTCTGTTTTCTTAAAGAACAAATCCCATGTACCACAGTTTGGCATACAGAATGTTCACAAACTGATTACAAACTCCATTTCCAAATCAGGTCTTCCTAACGGTACCTATGTCAGCCCCAGAGTTCTTTCTTATTCCTACAAGTGGCCACACATCATCATTCTATCTAGAAGGCCTTATCCATCTTTTCTAGATAGAGAGCATTCATTCATTCTTTAATGATAATTTTGGAGTTTTACATAAATATAGGATGTCCTATTCTACCTTTGTGTCCTCATTGAAATGACAGAAACCAAAAATAGAAGAAGCCTGAGGATTGGAAAATACCTTGTGCACACTAGGAAATATATGAATATCCATTGTAAATACTGCTCGTGGGTATAGAGACATGATGATAGAAACATACCCATCACCCTCCTCCATTAAGGTAGTTGATATGTCCAAGAGCAAATTGAGGAAGGAGATCCAAGACATTCCTCATGGCTCAAACAAAAACCGACCCTGATAATGTTCAAAAGCAACTTTCATTGGATTTTCCAGAGTTTGTAAGCTATTGTTTGAAACTAGAATAATAAAAGCGAATGCCAGGGATGAATTATTGATTATGTTAGGGTGAGTATGAAGAATATGTCAAGTAGGAACATGTGTTCAAGAAGTTGGTCCAATGTTCTATCAGTAAGAAAAACAGTAAAAGTGTAAAAATTACTAGTAGGTTCTGATGCAACAGTGACCAAAAAAAACACTATTTTAGAAACAGATTGAAATGTGTGTGGATTTTCTTAATTTCTGATAGCATAGTACTTTGATTTAGGGCATGTGAAATTATTATCACAACGCACATGTAAGAATTCCTGGCTTTATGATGGTTTTCTATGAATATTGGTTAGGCATCAACTTTATGCCAGGTTCTGTGTGGTTACAACTACGCTGCTGTAGTTCACAGTGATGATATGGTTCTTGCTATCATGGAATCTCCAGATAATTCAGGCTGATTGCAGGAAAAGGATCTTTATTTTAAATGTTTGTAAAGGAAAGTAGAACATTAATCAAAAGTCTGGACAGTCCTAGAAACAGAACTGAAAGATTCAGCAGATATTAACTGAAGACACTTGTCCATCTAATGGCAAATATGCTTTCTCAGTAAGTAGGATGGTATAGAGGCACAATCTGCCCCTTACTGTAAGTAGAGAAAATAAACCAAGACTGTTGAAATTGCTAAGAGGTTTTCCCAAAATAAAAATTCTACCTAATGAGTTCCTTATTTGAATGATCTTTAAATCCTAATATGACTAATTTAGGAGAATTTAGAATGTTCATTTTACATTCAAGAACCTCTTAGAATTCTAAATATGGGTATCTTAAGTTGACCTTTTAAAGATATAATATCTAGACATTATACCAATATATAACATATTTAATATCTCTCCCCTTTTTGGATTTAGCTAACTTGATTGATAAGGGTATTAACATAAAAAAACAGGGGCCCCAGACTCAAATTAAGAAAGAAGATACAAAGAGTCTTTTAAACAGTACAGTGTCTTTCTTGACAGAATAGGACCTGTGCATATCTCAATTAGCATAAAGGAAAAATTATTTGGCTGTAATTCACAGGCTAGGCCATCTGCTTTCTGCCAATCATTAATAGAATCGTAGTTGTCTTTTTAACACTTCCAGGCATATCTAAATGTTCTAAAATGTCTATTTTTTCCTTCCATACTGCCTTAAGTTGAGAAAAACACTATAGTCATACAGCTGCATTGCTGTGTTGTTAGCATGAAATCTTTACAGATGTCCTTTTTTTCCAGACAGAAGCAATTTGCTATATTATTTCCAAAATCAAGAGCTCTTTTTCCTAAAAGTAATCTCAATTTCTAGATATATATGATTGGAATTTAAACTTGCAAATCTGTCTCTAAAGTTATCCCAGAAACATACAAGTCTTATTATAAAGTGACTTCTGGTACAACTGGCTTCTAGGAATATTAATTTCCATATGTGAGCATAAGTATCAAGAGCTAAGAACACTTTATAGATGTGAGGGTAATGATTGTCATTTTTCTGTTGAGAAACTCTGGGCCCACAGCAGAAAACATTCTCACTGGGACAGACCTAAGAGTTAGACTCTGAACTTAAGTCTCTTCTTTTGAAATTCATGTATTTGTTCACAAAGCTTTGATTTTGAATGAAATTTTAAAATGTATTTGCATGTGATTTGAATATTTTCCTTAAAACATTTGCAGGCATGAAATATTTCCTAGCCTTCTTAATGCTTATTTAGCGTTACCATTACTAGCTAAAATTCCAAAAAAGGGGAGTCCTATTACAAATAGTATTAAAAGGTTATCATTTTGTATCTTATGCTGCAAGAAAAATCGGAAAAAAATTTTAGTTCATTTTTTCAATAAAGAAGAGAGGAGGGAAAGAAGAAAGAAATGAAGGGTTGGAGAGAGAGAGAGAGAGAGAGAGAGAGAGAGAGAGAGAGAGAGAGAGAGAGAGAGAGAGAGAGAAGAAGAAGAAGGGAGAGAGGGAGAGAAAGAGATTATAGGACATGATGCCAGGAGCCCAGGTGAAGAAAAAGGAATAATCTATCCAAGAAAGATCAATATTCAGGGGCAGCTAAAAATAAGAGCACTTTCTCCAGGGAAAACTATTAAATGAATTAGCATCCATCACATACCACCTTTGGTCACTTGGGTCAACATTCATATTCCAGGGAGATAGGACATGATTGGCTTTCTCTGGGCAGACAGGGTCATTTTCTGTCAAGGGACATAGAGGTATCATGATTTTCCTCTTATGAATTGTTTACAATGAGAAACAAGTGATCTCAGGCTAAAATGGAATGCCTTACACAAATAAATGGAGAACGAGTGCCAGATGACCAAAGTAAATCCATAACAGTGAAAATTAGAATACAGTAATTTCATGAGTAATTTTCATAGTATTTTTTAAAGTGAATCAGTTGATTTTGTTACAACAAAAATATATGTATTAATGAAGTACCATGTGATATTTGGTTACATGTATACCCTGTTTCATAGCTTAATAAGATGAGACATATGTCCTCAATTATTTATCTTATTCTGGTAAAATCATTTGAATCTTTGCTTCTAGTATTTTAATGATTTTATCTACAGTTAACATGATTGTTATCTATATTTAACCAAAATTTCTTGCTCATTTCTAATTAACGTGTGCCCATTAGCCAACTTTCTCCTATTTCTTTCTCTCCTACTTACCCTAGCCCATGGTAACCACTATTCCATTACCAACTTCCATGAGAACAACTACTATAGACCCCACATAACAGTGAGCTCTTTCTGGGCCTGGCTGACTTCATTCAACATTATTACCTTCCGTCCCATCCATGTTGTTGCAAATGTCCGTATTTTCAAACGTCTGGATATGATTTCATTGTGTGCATGAACCACATTTCTTTACCTTTCATCAAATAATGGACACTTCAGGCTGTTCCTGTTTCTTGGCTGCTATGAATAATGTTACAGTGGACATGGGACAGCAGATGTCTCTTCAATATATTAATTTCATTTCCTGTGGATATTTATCAAGAAGTGGATTATTCACTTATGTTTCTATCTATAGCAATTGTATTAATTTACATTCCAAACAACAATGTACAAGGCTTCCTTTTTCTCCACATCCTCACTACGTATTAACTTCAGTATTTTTAATCATAGCTATTCATAGTGGGGTGAGGTAATATCTCATGTGGTTTTGATTTGCATGTCCCTGATTATTAGTGATGTTGAACTTTTTTTTCATGTATCTATTGAATCTGCTTCTGAGAAGTGCTGAAGTGCTCTACCTGTTTTTAATCAGCTCCATTCCTTGTTATTGAGTTGTAGTACAACAAAAGGCTGTTTATTAGATATTTTAGTGTTCTGGTAAAGACACTGATTGCTCTAAACTTCCCCCTTTGAACTATTTTTGCTGTATCCCACAGGTTTTGGTATATCTCTACATTCATTGGTATATTTCCTTCTTTATTTTTCTTGAGCCACTGGTTACTTAAGAGAAAGTTGTTTAATTTTCATGTATTTGTAAAGTTTTCAAAGTTTTTCTTGTTACTGACTTGCAGTTTTATTGCATCACAGTGAGAAATAATAGCCTATATGGTTTCAATATTTGTATACTGGTTGGAACTTGTTTGTTGACTTATCATAAGTCTATGCATGGGTGAGAAAATTATGTGTTTTCTAGTAGTTAATGGGATGGTCTGCAGATGTCTTCAAGGTCCATTTGGTCTAGGGCATAATCTAGGGTATAATTTAGTACTGCCATTTCCTGTAATATATATACATATATATTTCAATATATATTCCAATATTGGGTGCATATATATTAAGATTTTTTTTCCTTACAGTAAAAGACAGTGACCTTTCTTTTCTCTATTTATATGTCTCCACCTTGTATTCTGGCTGTTCCAGAGGCTCTGTCTGTGGGCAATGGTTTAGGAATGGGCCCATTGTGATCATTTAACGTTAGGATTTACCAACGTGGCATTTGCTAGTTACCCCATCAATCAACCCCTCAGCAAATGGAATCTCATACTATGTTTCACAAGGTTGAGAGAATGTTGGTCAAGGCTGTTCCTGGGCCACAAAGCTGGTGCTCAACAGGATCATGACTGGGTCCTCAAGGACCTGCACCATCTCAAGAGTGCACACTGTCTCTAGCAGTGATATGAGCTAAAACATAAATATTCATAAATATTAATTCCCCTCTGAACTTCAGATTATTGACTGGTAGAGGGGGTTTATCTGAAAGCACTGGCTTGGTGATTGCTTTGCAATTTTCCTCTTCTCCCCAAATTTATTCTTTTTAGCACTAAATAGAAACAGTGAACACACACACATACATACATACATACATACATACATACATACATATATATATATATATATATATATATATATATATCATGATTAGAATCAGTTTACATCTTTGGTACTTAGAAGAAATACCTGTCTAGGCTTCTGTGAAAGCACTTTCACTTCTGTGAAAGCCCTATTGTTGAAGATATCACAGGCTGCCAACACACAACAGCCAGAAACATGGCTGGAATCTAAATGATAGCCTGTTCCC